>NQII01002785.1:101812-174001 GCA_002778355.1 Clitarchus hookeri
CCCTCTTCTCCCCCATAGGAAAGGATTAATACTATCGGCCATCAGAAAATAGCTGAAGTCCTTTACATTGACAATGACCACCTTATTGGGAAAGGGAATTACAGTTCTGTTGTCGGAGGTCATGACGTGCGTAAAGTCATAAGTTGAAATAGGAGTATTGGCAGAAGATTCTGCAAAAGCTGACGTTGTCTGCTTGCAGTGCTATTTCTCGCCACCGCACTCCTGGGTCTGTGACAGAATGGTTTTTACAACTTACATTAAACACTTGCAACCATTTTAATTGGCGGTATTTTTACTTTCTGTCCACTGTCTCGCTGCAATCATTGCACGGAAATTGTATACTTTTGAATGAGTTTGCAGAAAAATACCATCATAATTTCCCTGGAATTGCCAGAACAAATATGGGCCATGTGCAATGTTGATAAAAGTAATACGAAGACTTCTTGTTCTGGTAATGCACATGGCCGTTTCCCATACATTCCACAGTGGAAATGAATATCTGTGAGATGTTTTTTGTCATGTAATGAGTTATTCAGTAACATACCTATGTAAACAATCTTGCTGGGCTCTAATGATCTTTTGCTGCAGTAAATGGCAAAACTTCATAACAGACAGGTTATAATGGTCCAGCACATAGTCATTTGAATTTTATATATATATAAGCATAAAAAACAATGAAAGGTGAAACAGCACCACTGACTAGGATGTCTCCAGACTCGCATTTGGCGACCCTCTGCATCCAGACAGAACCGTATTTTGTAGTTGAACACCATTCATCGCCAATCTGCAAACTTCCATGCTGCCTGCACACACACATTTGGCAATTCTCACGCCATAACGGTATACGTTGTAAGGAATGCCGCGGCGACAGATCCTGCTCTACCAGCCACAGGTGTATCTCCAGCTGCGCCCAGGGAGTACTTACAACCTGTCGCACGATGAAACGATCCTCCCTGCTGGTGATCCAAGCCTTCTTGACAGGTGTCGCATACCCTCCTGTTCCCACTGCGTCCAACACCAACTCACAGTGTTGACAGAATGGTTCAAATAGCGAGCAATGCTGGCTTTCTCACACTCATTTAGCAGGGCAAAGGCTTCTTGAATACGCTCTACCACTGAGGTCTTATTCATGCAGTTTCCCTTTGCGCGTGTGGATAATGGAATGCTATGTGTGGTGAAGCGGAACACAATATCGTTCGGGCAGGCTATGCGCATCTGTCGCAGAAGAGGGGTATACAGTATGTTCACAGTGACAGGAGCCACAGTAATTGCAACTGCAATATGACAAATACCGTCTCTAAAGCCAGCGAAGGACCAGGGATAATAAATCAACTGCATCCTACAATTGAAAGCGCAGCTCGTGTTCGTTACACTAAAAGCTGCTAAGGACGCTGCGTTTAGGCCTTTCCAGGGTATAATTTTCCTCTTAAACACCTTCAAAATGAATTAAAGCATGTTAATTTTGTTCTAGATACCATTTAACACTGACAATTTTTAGAATTGTGGGGGTCAACATCACTTAAAATTTGATCTTACAAATGTGCCGACTTCATGAGAATTATTTAACAAATACATCATATAAATGTGCCGCTAAAACTGCCTTCATGCAATTAACCATGTATTTCAAACTAATCTATATTCCTGTGAACTGCGAAAGATAGTACATTTGAGATTTTACTTCACAGCATAATCAAAAACTTTGTAGTCAACTGTATGGAACTTAGCTGAAAAGCTTACGATCCAATATATTTGTATTACGCTCATTGAAAAGGGGGCGCACCAGTGTGCAGAAGATTTGAGCAAATTTATGCACGTGTTAAATGTAGTTATAGTCACAATGTTTTGAATACAAGGAAGTAGTTTGTGGTATACCTTCCTTTCAGCGCTTTTACAGCTCATATTCAAAAGAGTCTCTAGATAACTCATTACTGTAATTGGTATAATTCGTCTGCCAATTAGAGGGAGTGGTAGGTATCCGAAAGAAGGCCACATTAAGGCATTCAGTAACACCTGGATTGATTTAATTTGTGCAATATTCATAGANGTGAGTACTTCAGTATGGTCGTCTTTGCGCAAATTGTGTTCTGGTGGTGGTTCCATCACGCTTTTGTAATTGAAAGGTTTCTACAGGAATTATAATTTCTGTTTTGGTGAGGTGAGCAAGAAATCATTCAGAATTTTTTTGTATTTATGTTTAAGAAACACTAAACAACATCAAGAGTGAATAGCATTACGATAACGTCACACACAGTATGTATTTATGTTGTTAATGATTTCAGTTGTCTGCATTGATGAAATCAGTGACCATACTATTATTCCAATAAAATTTCTCTTTTCCATGGACCATATTACAACTTACTATGGCCATTTCTTTCTACAACAGCCTATGAAATTTTTATTTTTGATCATTTCCTGAGGTAGGCCCAGTTATAAATGAGCCTGGGAAGGAAACTGAGCACCCCAAGACAATTCTCCAGTATCTACCAGTTCATCAGATATTGAAATTGAACCAATGATTCACTGGAGGGAGATGAATGTCCAGCTTTCAATAGTTTTGAAATGTAGAGGATGATTGAATTGCAAATATTAAATTGATGCTATTAATATGCTTTTGACAGAAGGACAAGGTAGCTGATAAATCCAAAAGGGACATGAAACATTCCCCTGTGACAATAGACCTGTCGTCACCCCTATATGATGACTGTCTGAAGAGCCAGCAACAAGAGGTTCATGGTAAGGGTACTTACATGTGTTGTAACTGTTAGAGATGATTTTCAGCAGTTAGTAGCAATATGTATAGAACCATTTACTCAAGTACAAATCTCTACTTCCAACACCTCTCATTGCCCTTTTATTTGTTACATACTGCATAAGATATTTCGGAGTTCCCATGTTGCTTCACTACAGTGATACCTGTCAAATGGAACTGAGTGGTACCCAGTAATTCTTCCTGTTTTAGGTAAACAGTATACATCATGAAATTTAACAACATTTTCCCAGCCATTCCCTAAGTAGTGTCATAAATCTCTGTCTTCTGGCACTTTTTCCCGTGAGCTCTAATCACATTCACCTTCTCACTTAGCAAAACACTGTCGTGTTTTGGCATTCAGTGCACGACAAAACTAGGCTACCGTAACACTTTAACAGGATAGAATTTTGCAACAATCCAGACACTGTAAGCAATGGACATACCCACGTAACACAACATCTGCATGCAAGGCAAAGAGTGTCGAAACAGACAGGTGCCTGTTCGGTGAAGAATATGACAGCACAGATTGAAATAGATTGTGGAGTAACTGTCACCTTATTGTGTTCTGAAACACATCAAGTGAATACTTGAACTGAATGTAGCGAGCTCTGTTATCATAGCGTGCTGGGACATTGCATTGAGAAATGTAGCCACATATCCCAGACACCTGGCGGGATTTCACTGCTCCGGCAATGTTACTGGTCATTCGTTTGGAGACATCATAAGTTTGGTAGTGTCGGGAAAACATGAACCCTCAGTAGTATACATCAGGTGTTACAGCGTTACACGTCAACTGTACCAGTGTACTGTGCAATGGTCAGGATGAAGACAAATCAGGTTGTTTTAATTCATACATTTCCCTTCGAGTTTTCTGGCTGCCCCACTCAACGCTGTGTTAGTGATGTGGAAGGTCCAGATCACAGTCATGACTATTGAAAGCACAGGTAGGGTAACCACTCTTTCAGTTGTAACAATAAAATAAGTGGGACAGTTGAGAAATGCAGCACCTTGCGCTTGTAGATTAGTACCACAAAATTGTGTGATTTCATGGTATTCTGTTAAGACCTGACCAATGCCTGGTAGCTGGATGTAAGATTATTCTTCCTCTGCAGACTGTAGTTGGAATACCCAGCTACTGCAGGCACCAGCTTGGCGAGAAACAGGGAAGGATGATAAACCTTAGTGCACTCGGCTTTACTTCGTTCTGGCCACTTAAATACATTTTCCGCCACTGCCATATTTTTTTCATTACTCTATATCCGTCCTATTTCAATGGAGAGATTACAAGTTGTGACACAGATGATTGTACGTTTTTTCTCTGTGAAGGATCTTATTTCCAAATGTAGAGTGAAATTTGTAGTATTACAGTCTTAACTTACTAGTCAACTGTTATTCATTAATTATGTAGTCGCAGACAGTTTTTTTTCATGAATGCTTCTCAATGTACTCCTCTTTGTTTAAGAATGGTGTGGATGAAAGCAGCGAGAATAACATAGAGATGGTGTATTCCAAGACTGCAGGTGTAGAAAAACTGATAAATCAAGCACCTAGTGTAAGTAAATATTAGAAGAGTATCTGTTACAATCAAAGGTTGTAACTTACTGAATACAAACCTAGTGGATGAATTTACATGTGTGACCTACAAACATATGGAATTTTAAATTGCTAAATAAAGTGGGAATCGTGTCAGACGTTGCCGTTGGTTGGCGAGTTTACTCGGGGATCTCCCTTTTCCTCGCTCTTGCAATCTGGTGCTGCTCCATACCACCATCGGCTGTCAAAATCTCTACATGTGATGTCTTTTTAGCTGCATTATTTTAACATGCACACAACATTAACTTAGTTTTAATTTTCCCCACTCCACCTACCCAGACTATGGCGTATTACTATTATTTATAAAGGCGTGGTATAATTCATCGTTGGAATGTATTAGTTTTCTTTGAAAGAAACAAACATGTAACGTTGAATTTAACACGGAGAGGTGGTATTTATTTTCCAGCCATTTATATCCAAAGATCACATAAGTAGTGAGAAAATTTGTATTAATATGAAGCATATGTTAGCATCTTGTAGTTGCTGTTGGAATGAGGACAATAGATGTTGAAATTACACTTTAATGCATATGGCTACTCACAACGTAACGTACTTTTGAACAAACCTCTGTCATGTTATGATGGCAATTGCAGGACTTACTTTTGTTGTGTGAGTTTGTATTCATTCTAGATTCTCTGCTCAAGAATCAATTATAAAATTCAACATTACGGTTTCACTGTAATATGTAAAAGAGGATATAAAGTAATGGATTAATCTAGTTTGTAACAACGTGACCATACAAACATGTTTATAAGTGTCGCGAGTTGTAAATTCTTAGAAGAACTAGTCATATACTATACATACTTCTTATGTACTCATAAATGAGGTTTTGCTAAGATGTACAAACAAAGCAGTATTACCAACCAGAGATTTTAGAGAAATTGTGTTGTGGGTAGTTATTCATGCCCTGAGTTGGTGGTGGCTGTACAAAATGATGTTTTCGAATATGTACAATTACTTTGAATAAAAAAGACTGTTTTAATTGTGCACATGATGCCTTTTAAATTCATCCATCCCTTATGGTGTGCGACTTCAGTTGTCTCATTGTCTTATATTTAGTGAAATGTTTGCGCAACAAAGTGCACTATAGAACTGTGTTTTTATATTTATTTACTACCTCAGTAGCAATGTGAATAAAGTTTTTCGTCTGTTCGTGTTACAGTCATTCATAACTTTTCCGCTCAGTATCAATGATGTTGGCTGCACTAGTACATGGGAAATATATTTAAAGTATGGACACAGTGTGATGCGGGATGATAGCAAACAAATAACTCACCTAAGACTGCTGAATATGATGTTTCTGCGATTTATATTCACAGGTAGACACAACTAATTATATTTAAGCGGTGCAGTAGTGAGGCTACTTGATTCCTGCCAGAGCAAACTGGGTTAAATTCCTGGCAGTGCCACCTGGAATCATTGGCTGGTAGGTTAGCTTGAGCCATTCCATTGCGCTGCTGGTTCCATCTTAACCTCCTACAGGCTGCCAAGACGTCACTGCTAGATGTCGATGGGTTGAGACCCGAGCCAAGCTATTTTAGTGCAGGTATTGAGCTATTGAACATGCACGTCAGGTCAGTGTACATTTAGCTTATAAACAACAAATATTTGCACCTAACAATCACTTTCAGTCTCTCACGAATCAATAATTTTACATCGCGACACCTGCTACATGCATGAACATTCGGTTGCGTCTGAAATTCGCCTGCTATAGAAACCTTTGCAGCACCGGCTTGTGTAACAGGTAACACAGGTGAAAACTGGCGAGCTTGACAGGTACAGTCTCAGCACGATATAAGTACACACAACATACTTAAACACAAAAAGCTTCTTTACCGCGTGACATGTCACGTCACACGCCCAGCAGAAGTATGCATAGATACTATATACTGGCGATTACAACTATTATGTAATCGCAGATTGAAAAAAAGTGTGTATAAACAAAACCTTTAAATGCGAACTGTTTGCCGACTCGCCTGTTCGTCGGCAAAGAGGGGGAACCAACCCATGAATCACTTAACCAGGCAAGGGATTATTGTTATTGGTAAAGTGAGACTTTAAGAATGGGAGCACTTTATATGGAAAACTCAATTTTAACTCTAAATATCACGCTTGCCCACCACTGCTTTACCTACATTTGAAACCACTTCAGTGTCAGATCTGGCGTAATTATTTTTAAATGGCAACACAAGTGCATACGTACAGCCCAGATAATTATGAGCAACTGCAATTGTGGACAGTGACTATTTGACACGCTTTCATGTATTTCAGCTCACCCACTATTTGGCTAGTAAATTTGTGAGGAAATGTTGACCCAAATCTAGTTCAAACGGCAGTGCAGTAGGACTAGGACGCAGACAGACTAAGATAAAGTCATGGCTTAAAAGCAGTGGATTATGCAACTCCGAGGCAGAAGCCAGACCGCGACACTACTGTGCTGAAATTGAACCAGGGATCAGCAGAATTTACAGCAGATGATTCTTCGCAGACACACATAAAATGTAATAGATGGTCGCAAAAGTTTCCCCACCAGTATACGAAAGTATTAGGGGAAAATATTCCACCGTTGTTCCAAACAAAGTTTGTAGGTTGTGTCCCAAGCTTGCAATTTAGCGGCTTGACATTGAGGAGGGACAAAGACACAATCATGCCCATCAACGAAATGTGTTGATGACAGGATACGGGGAGCCACACTCTTGTAACTTTGCCTTTCGTTTCTTAACAGCATCGACTACACTATAGGTTGGAAATAGTCTGCCAAGGGTACAAATCACACCATAAAATGGAGACAGAATAGACGAGTACCCATGGGGTGGTACNTACGGGGAGACACACTCTTGTAACTACTTTGCCTTTCACTACAGAACATGCTACTACTAGTTACGTTGGAAATAGTCTGCCAAGGGTACAAATCACACCATAAAATGGAGACAGAATAGACGAGTACCCATGGGGTGGTACATACATAAAAGTTGGACTAACAAATTTCATTGGCTTCTAGACATTTCCATTTGTGAGGGCATACCACACGGTGAAGCGTTTCGTAAAGAGAGAAAACACGTTATTTTTTTGTGAGATGTGAAAATGATGTTTCCCGCCCATAGTGTGAATGAAAGTAATCTACTCATCAGTCACAAAAGCAGACTAAAATAAACACACCAAGCGACCCTGGTTTCGTATGTTTGTCCGTAGTACATGAATCGCAGATTGTGTAATAAAAATGCAGCATTCCTATAATTAATGCCATAGATTTTTTAATGTTTTGCTTTACACACTCACCCATCTGCAAAGGTTCAATGCACTTGCTTACAATAACATATAATGTCCGTCCATCAAAACAAGGTGTAACAGTTACCTAACTCTTGCTCCGCCAGTATGTAATGTGGGCGAAGCCAGCAGGCCGGACTCGGTGTGTCATTTACTTTATTTTCACACCTACAGCGAACTGCTATACAAAATAGTCCATGCGTAGCGTTAGAGGCAGATTGCGTAGCTGCTTCCAGCAAAAACAAACCTCAAAAATTCCAGTGAAATAAAATAATCTTTAATCATACACCTTAGTGCTAAGGAAAACAGCAAATGAAGTGTTTGGTGCTGCATCTCATGCATATTTCTTTGCTGGTACACACCAGTGCATGTAATGTGATGCTCTGATACAATAATCTAGCCTGGAGAAATAGAACTGTCTCTGAGCATTCACTTATGATTATTGAATGTAGAAAATCGAAGAGCATTACCATCACATACATTTATTCGAATAATTGTAACATCGACAGATGTTATCCACTCTTGAACATTACCATCATCAGGAGTAAAAATTGATGGTGCTCCCGGACGACTAAATCAAGCAAGTTTAATATTAAACACAAATGGTTTATTGTTCAGAAATTCGTGGTACAGACCATAGATTTATATCTGCCGATGTTGAAAGTATATCTCTTAATACATTCATAAAATCACTGAATTGATGAGAAATTTAGTTAAAGAAATAACATTAATATTTTATACTATAATCATTGATATCAATAAATTCTAAACCCACAAATATCCCCTATAAAATAAATGTCACAGTATACACACTCTCTTTTAATATATATATAAAATAACAATCCACTTTATTTAATCTGTTAGTAAAGACTTTGAAAATGATAACTGACTTTTTCTCTATTTGTGACCCACCAACAAGATTATTTAAAGCTAAATCGAACAATAGTACTTATTAGATTAATAATGTTATCAACATACTTCTGATTAATAAGAAATTGCCTTCCAACGGTATGAAATAAACCATTTAATTTTGCAACAAGAAAAAAAATTAAAGGAACAACTACTGTACTCATTCACTACAATTATATTAAATGATCTAACGTGGTTATTCCTATATTTATTTACAAGAACTATAACATTCGCCCTATACTGTTATGATTACCATTTATATTATACGGATGAACAAAAAAAAAATATAGAACTAATATTTACACATCTAGTTCCTACAGGAACCCCTAACGTATCATGGTTTTTTCCGAAACTATTAGAAATGTAATTTGGCCAATAATGATTAGCTGCAAATACAATTGCACGAGACATTCAAACCTAACTCTACTCGGAAATACACCAATAAGAATATCATCAAACATTATTAATTACACCAACTATTCAAATAACCGTGCTAACACTAGAAGGATATGTATTTTCAGTTTCGACAACACTTTATATTAGAGAAGGCTACGATTACTTTCACCACCACATCGTATCCACCTGCGAAAACATAATCAACTGCATCTGTCTTAGATTGATTTATTAGGGCAATATGTTAACATCACATCCTATTCTAACCACAAGACTTCAATTACGTTTTAATTCGCACATTCATTTTGCTGACCTGCAAGTGGAGTTGTGTGTATTAGATGGCAAATCTGGTTGAACGGCCTTGATAAGATGGTATTTGTGGCTATTATGAAGCAACAGTACATACGTATTAGGAATTTTCAATCATAACATCAAACAGGTGAAATCAGTTATGTAGTTAACAGATTGTACAACCACAGTACTGAGTGCACCTGGATTACAATATATCACACTGACGCAAAATAACACCCAAGCAGAATTATTATGCATTGGAAAATGTCACGTAATATATAGATCTTAGTTAATTCATGGCTGCTACAACATTGTAATTCGCAATGCAAAATTGCTCAAACATTTTGAATAGCCAAAAGAAACTTTAAACTAACTTGAATTCGGGCACGCATATTATGTACCATCAACCGGAAACAATGGATTGTAGATTACTATCTAAAATGAGCAATTTGGAACAAACCCATCATGCAATCTCACACAAGGTTTGCTGCGGCTCTGTTCTCCCTGTCCCACAAATAATATGGCAGTATGATTCAATAATGACACTTTGACGCGATGCTGTACAGTTGGAAAGATGAAATAATCTCCGAGTCCATAAGACAAAGTTTGCATTATGGCTTACCACCAGTTTATTGACCTTTTAATACAGCCTATCGAGTGTAAATATGCAAGTAACAGTTGATTACGGACATCATGCGTGCACCACAAAGAAGGGTGAACAACAATAGCATGTTGATTATGCGGTGGATAAACCAATTACTGGAGCTAGTTCCATAGCGATGGAGACAGCTACGAAGTCCTTGGTGTGACCCAGCTCCCGTGAAGCTGCCAGCACCCACGCCGTGTCGCCCTGGTATGCTGCAATGTATCGTTGGAACGCTGATCCATCATTGAAGTAGCAGAATAGAAGAATGCTGATCCATCATTGAAGGAATAAATGTAGTTACGTTTGCATAAAGGAGAGTTTTCGAAAACATGCATGTTAAAATTAAAACATGGTGGCCTAAGTTACCCAAGTAGAGGGGGTAACTTAGGCCATTGGTAAGGCTTAAGATGGTTATTGATGGGTTAACAAAAGCCATACACAGGGCTCAAATAAATGTAAAAATAGTGTTCAAAACTTTTATTGATGGTAATAGTTGTAAAAGTAAAAATGTAACAATTATAGTATTTAATTGATACAACACAGCGCGAAAAGTTGGAAGTAACGCGAATTGACTTTATAGTATGCGTCATCTCCCTTTTCTACATAAAACATCACTCCACAACATGTCTGGTTGTTTCCTGAATAGATCAGATATTACACGTTTTATATCTCCGTTAACACTGACTATAAATAACGTTAATTGCACAGTCAATATAAATAAACCCTTTCGGTCCCCGTTTTCATGATCGAGGACGTGTTGCCCATGAACAATTTTCGTAACGATAAGCCTTTTTCCACCTCTTCAACTGCTTTTTTTAAAAGTGATCTTTAGTGTAATCTTGATATTTTTGAGCTCCAACAGGCCTTTGGTACTTTCGAGGCATCTTTCCTAGAGAAAACAGACTTGTTAAATATTTATAATTTCAAATGGTAATTATCTAGTTTAGGGGCTTTTCTGAAAAACACGATAAAAATTTAAAATTATGATATATTTCTACTCTACTAATGATGCAGAACACGAATATACTAGGGGCATTAACGTCCGACTAATTTCGTAATATGTGCCCACCTAACCTAACAAAACCTAACCCCACGATGGGCGAATCACTATTTTACATTTTTAAACTAACCTAGGATTGTTGGGTTTTACACTAACCTATGATGTTAGGGTTTTAAACTAACCTAGGATAGTAGGGTTTTACACTAACCTAGGATGTTTGGGTTTTATACTAACCTAGGATGTTTGGGTTTTACACTAACCTAGGATGTTTGGGTTTTACACTAAAATACGAATGTAGGATTGCAGGGATTTAAAGGAACCGTAAAACACACCAAAAGAATGTAAATTGACTCACCTAGGTAGGGGGCTGGTATAATTCCTCTGACGTTAATAGACACAAACAAACATATTTCGCAAGTTTTTTTTAATATGTTCTACTTATTTTAACACTACGGCCGCTTCAATATCAACTAGGTAAGCTATGCTGAATTCATTAAAACAACTTTTGTTGGCATAAAACGTTTCGTTCATAAACGTAAACAAACTGTCAGAAACAGTCATCTCACAAACTTGTTCAATTTTTAAAAATATGTTGCACTTATTTTAAAGCGATGCCCCTAGTATATTCGTGTTCTGCATCATTAGTAGAGTAGAAATATATCATAATTTTAAATTTTTATTGTGTTTTTCAGAAAAGCCCCTAAACTAGATAATTACCGGATGTTTATATTAAATTCAACATAAAAATATAACGTTGGTGACTAAACTTCTGTAAGGTATAAATAAATTATCAAGTTAACCTTCATATAAATATACGCATATAAACTTACCTTTAGAACACACAAACTATTAAAGTATCAGTGAAAAACTTCATAAAAATATCAACAATGTGGCACGAACATAAACAAACAATCTCAAAACAGTGCTGCCAATATCAGCATTCGAAATGTCCCTTACAAAATGGCTTAAGTTACCTCCTTACGTTATATCCCCAATCCTTCAGTTTAGTAATGATCGAAGATGCCCCGCGGTTTTGAAGGTCAATCAAATATCTGAGACTATCAACAAGGATCTCAGTATGCTCTCTCAATGTATCACCTTGCAAAAACTGACCATGACACACGACCAAGGATCAACACTGGCGACAACCTACACAACAATGTGTAGGTGTCTACACGCCATGCTGGGAAATAGATAATTTACGAAATCAAAATATAACTAGCAATATCCAGAGATGAAAACACGACGACCATAGTAGTAAACAGATATTCACCTACAGAACAACATGCTTTAGTCACCCTACCATAATTAATTAACCTCTTCCCTGCAAAGCTCTTAATTAATTCTGCGCACTGATGAAACGCGAGTCATTTGAATGACCCTCATTTGTTACATATGCTATTCGCATTCGCTTCCTAGTTGTGAAACTTCTCTTCGCCGATGTTACGGCATTATTAGAGTATGTTAGCAAAATGATGCATACGCCAAACGCAACATTGTTAGAAATAATTCACCCCGTAATAATGAATAACGGAAATGCACAGAAGCTGTACGTATGAAATGCACGGAAGCTGTACGTATTCTTATGGCTCCGATGAAACCTGAAGCGTTTCAAATCCCATTTTCGCAATAAAACCTCGTGCAAAATGTTATCAGGTTAGTGGAGAAGAGTACCAATTCTTAGGCCCGGTCAATCCCGATACAGGAAAAAATTTTCCTTTTATACACCCGCAAATAAAACAAAATAACAAGCGCCCCTCCACAAAGTCCAACGAAATACATTCCAGAACAACCATATTTAATCACCTAATTCAAATATGTTACGTGGATACATAACAGGAACCTTCGTGAATTGCAAATGGGTGATCTGCGTCATTTCTAACATCCTGCCATTGTAGGATTTTTTCTTTCAGAGCACTATGCGGAACATTACACCCTAGCTTTACATGAAACCAAGTCAACCAACATGAATAATTTATTATGTTGACTCCATTGTTAGTTTAGCAAGTCCGACTCGCAACTGATCAGTGTTTGACTGGCCATCTACCACCCACGCCCACTAGGGTCGGAAATAGCATGTCCCGACATCGACATTCAAGGGTGGCACACGGCTACATGCAGTGAAACCTCGTTGTTGAGTTCCCTTTTATGTCGATTTTTTGGATGGTCCCAACAAATATGCTATACAAACAAAAATTCTTAAATAATTAATTTACCCGCATCCATCAACCAAATATATTCGGAACAATTGGTTATCTGTGATAGAACTACAGCAGGTAAACAGATACGTCCTAACCTCAAATGCAAATGTGCACAACCAGTTGCAATTGTTAACAACTACGTAATTTACTTCTTATAATTCAAACACTATTAGTTTTCAATTACTCACGTCGGAAAACTTAACAATAGCACGCACTTCTTTGTTTCAAGTCAGCACACGAAATCGCGCAAATAAAATACGTATTGTGGTACGGACCAGAACCAAACAACATAATAGATAGAACGGATATGATCTTTACTCTGGCTCTACAAAGGAAGAGTATTAATATGTAGGTAAGTACGGTAAATAACCATATATATTACAAGAATTACGTATGTTTTCACGGACTCGTTTAGACAAAATTACGCTTGTAACTTTTTTTAAGGGCAATGCAGTGATGTCAACTGTAACACAAGATGGCGAGTGTTGTCACCTTAGCAGACTTTCCGATTAATTTGGCAAAATTTAAAAACATTTACATGATAGCCTCCAAAATATAAAATACAGCATTATTATTATGAAACTACGTACTTTAATTCATATCACTTTTATATTTTAAATAATTGTTTTTTGGATTTTTCTGCGAATATACAGGTTTTCATAGTCATCTAAACAAAAACATGGAGGACTGACAACTGAAGACGTGTACGTCTTCTATGTAATACTTCGAACACACTGCGTAATAACGGACATCAATCCAACACAACATATCCATCTATTATTACATAATCCGGTTTAAATATTCACATAATAACATAATTTTTTACTCTTGAAAATACATCAATTAATAAAAATGATTTCCTTTGCTCGGTTTTCCTATAATAAGTGCCAACGGCAAAGAAAGCAAAACTACTTCTTCCCCTAGGAGAAATCCCCATGAATACCTCCAAATGGCAGAGCGGAAAGAACAGCTCTACCATTTGGGGCAGTTAGCAGGATTTTTTTGATGACACGTTTATATGGACAATTTTACCGAAGAAGTGCCCGGGCCGCGAACCCAGGACAAGTCAGCTACTCTGCCCCAGAGCCACGGACAGAGCGAAGGGATATGCATCACGTAGTGGGATGTGACAAGTAAAGATCGTAACGGCGGAGGAAAAGTAGTTCCATGCCTCAACATCGAAATAAAAGTGTCAATACTTAAATTATTATTTTTTTGTTTCTGAATTTGTAATGCATGTATTATAAGATTTCAAAAACATTTACTTTTTATAATAATTGTACAGTTTACTGGCGCATGAATAAAGATATCAAGTCCTCTGCAAGGATACACATTATGCTTAAAAGTAGATATTATGCAGGGCTTTCAAAAGTGCTCATTCTACCGAGACATTTTATGGTCTGTAACTAGTAGCGCGCTTAAAGGTGTAGTATTCATCCCATCTGAGATTTATGTTACAAATATTAGTAATGAAAATTTATGAGCAGATATAAAAA
The DNA here is from genome assembly GCA_002778355.1 of Clitarchus hookeri. Taxonomy (NCBI): domain Eukaryota; kingdom Metazoa; phylum Arthropoda; class Insecta; order Phasmatodea; family Phasmatidae; genus Clitarchus; species Clitarchus hookeri. The sequence goes on from NQII01002785.1 coordinate 116,358, forward strand.
TAAAAACTAGGCTTGACGATTTTTTTTTTGACATCTGTACGGTTTCAGTTTCAATTATTACATTTTCCCATGTGGGATTGACATTATTCGATTTCGAAATAACTGTTACAATGTTCCTGTTCCGTATATGCCTTGGCTAGCTTGGGTTTTAAATAATGTTGCACGAAGTACTACAGGAAATATAATTTTAGTATGGATGGTGGACAGGTGCTCCTGTTTATCGCGAAAACACTTCACAACTACATGGGAAAAATCTCGTCGATCCGTTGCGACGTGAAAGAAGGACAAACACACTTTCGCATTTATAACATTAGTAAGGATTCTTGGTTAACGTTTTGTATATTTTCACACTCTGACCCATTTAAGTCCTTTACGGAATGTGAAATACCTAAATTTGGCGGTGGAGCTTCTGGTGCATGATCGTGTCACATCACATTTTACGTTAAATATATAATAGCTAAGATACCATTCTTACATCCAGATTACGCGTTTTAAGTGCTACGTGTGTTTGTATTGATCAACTGATTGAAAGTCCCGTATAAGTTTAGAAAATAACAACTGTTAACTGAAAAATGAAAAGCAAATTACAACACTGACATGTTATCATTATTAACTAAAAATAAAATAACCATGAGTTGTGAATTAATCTATCTGATCAAACACGTCTTTCGATGCCATTACTATGACTTACCCAAATGAGCGATGGGTAAGTCAACCTCACGTTGACTTACCTACCTCACCACGAGACGAACTGCAATGGACATGCTCCATTGCAGTTCGTCTCGTAAAGAACCAGAATTATGTGCGGAGGCATGGATATACAGAAAACAACACGAAAATTACGAACGACGCATGAAGTCATACCGCGACAACTAGTAATTTGCTGCCAAACGGTGAACCCCCACCTTTACATCAAGGTATTAAGAGACAGTGAGGGTGAAGTGCGGAGATAATGGAAGGGTATGGGAGATCCCCGATAAAACCAGATGACCAACGACATCGTCAGGCACCAAGAGGCGAGTAATCCAACCTCTCTACCACCGCGGCCCCCGGCACTGCAAGATTGTGTGGATTCTCCCATCGCGGCGCTAAGTATTGGCGACAATTGCACGAACCTGTGGCGGAGTACTGCCGATGCTGACCAGCCTGGAGGCACCAGTATCCTCCACTTGCTGCTTGATGAAGGCGAGCAGCTGCCTCGTAGAAAATGTCGCTCTCTGACAGCAGACTCATCACGCGATGTCAGTCACCTGGAACCACAAAGCCTACACTTACGTACCTTCAATGTATTCTGCCTTTCGCAATTTGCGTCTATTTAATTAAAAAAAAAAACAAATATAGAGGAGAAATTACGTGAGCGTTAAAGCAGGCCAGCAAGCAACTAAACACTTCTGATATCCTCTCCCTGCCTACAGTTAAACATTCCCCACCATAATATGCATAAAACAAATGAGATTTTGACATAGACAATTTTAAAATCACACTTTGATACTACTTTCTCAAACTTGCTGCCAACATTAATACACAGTCTCAATTCCTCGTTTACATTGAACTACCTTTAGTTACAGGCAGGGACTTTTTCTCCAAAGGTGAATTTCATAAGAGGTTCCAATAAAGACACGGATTCTAGCTTCGTTTTTATTTGCAGCTCATGTTTAAATTAGAAGATTATACAGAAAGCGCTGAATAGTACTATAATTTTACTTTTAAACATCACAAAGTCTTGCCACTTACATTTCTGCGAAGTTAATTATGAACACGGCTCCCTGTATGACAACTTTGCCACGAGATACAGTCAATAGTCTGCCTCTTTCTTATAAATTTATATTCCATGGTAGATGCTTCTGAAAAAGAAACAACGTACGAGTCGCTCTTTTTGTGCAATAAAATTTTACTGAACTTCAAACACATTTAAAAATAATTGCACGTCTTCATATAAAAAGAACTCCAATTTGTCCGGAATAATTATTGAATAAATTACCCAACAGTTTACAAAACATAACTTTTTGAAGAGGAACATCAACCGTTTTTTTTTGTTTATAAGCATTGCCTGCATATTAATCGTGCACGATTACTCCCTTACCAAGTACATATCGCATTTATTCACACGGATTCCTATCCCCATTCCAGGGGGAAAAAAATCAAGTGTCATATTTCCATTAGAACTTCATTCTTGTTCAAGTGTTTCCTATATTATTTTAAGGTTAAAATTAACTATCCAAATTAGCTGAAGAAGCTCCTCTTTCAAAAATTTATGTAATTCTGGAAAATACAGTTTTAAGCGGAAAATAATATGCTCGATGGTGTTTCTAGAAATTTCTAGATCTTTTTTAGCAATAGGGATTTGATATCTTCACCTAGCATGATATTAATGTCTAGGTTTTGTTGTAATTTGTGGGGGAAATCTGTAAATACTCCTTATGGCCCTATTTTGGAGTTTCCCTTGTTCGTAGTTCACAGTGTCTACGCAATACTCGTATGGCTGGTTTTATTTTATGTATAATGAGGTCCTTTAATTTATTTAATTTACATGGTCTGTCCTGGTGCACGTCTCCTAGGTTCTCTCACACTTATTCCGTACAGAGCTACCAAAACACGTGGCATATTCATCACACACAAAAATGAGTGCAGATCATCATAACATGATAACTTTGTACCTGAAAAAATAATTTTCTCATCTCGGCTTTCCTATAATAAGTCCCAATAGTAAACAAAATTGAAGAAGCAAAACTCCTTCAACCCCTAGGAGAAATTCCCCTGAATACCTCCAAATGGCAGAGCGGATAGAACCGCTCTACCATTTGGAGGTATTTAGCGGGATTTTTTATTTCCACCCAACCAGGACTTACTTGATGGGACAGCAAATTATCCATTCAAACTCGAGACATTTCTGTGGACAATTTACCGTAGAAGTGCCCGGGCCGCGAACCCAGGACCTCTTACATACAAGTCAGCCACTCTGCCCCAGAGCCACGGACAGAGCGAAGGAAAGTGCATCACGTAGTGGCATGCAACGAGTAAAGGTACTACCATTTCGTATCACTTCACAGACCCAGCATTTATATTATACGAGAAACTCCAATGTGCTGTATTAACCCTCTAAACATTTCCAAAAGGGATCATATTATTTATGCATTTCAATACACTCCCACTTCGTGGGGAAAATGTTTTTTTTTTTTTTAAATATTTAATTTACACGTTCGGCAAGTACTAACAATAGCTTATCTGAACAACAACGAAGGTCCGATCTGCCATTTCTTTTTTACTTCGTCATTGAAACTACAATTTGTTCAACGTTACGTGTGGGTTTATGAGAGGAGAAAGGTAGTATTTTGAAATGTAATTACAGCGACTTTTTCCAGTTTGTTTCTTTGAACACACATTACAATGTTGGATGCTTGTTGTTGCAATAAATTCTTATACAAAAGAATTTAATTTAAATTCAATGTATGCTTTGACAGATCCATGGAAGTACATGAATGTAACTGACGCAATGTTTTTAGTATTTTTTCTTATGTTTATAATTATCTGAATTAATATTGGTCACAATATTGCTAATTTAAAAAAATTGAATTCCCAGGCCGGATTGGAACCTGCGGACCCCACACGATTCGTGCCAGACCCACGAAGGTGCTGCGATTTCGACGAACGTAGATACCCGAAAGGACTTCGCCAATCGTAAAATGTCGCATTTAGCAAGAAATCCCAACGTCCAACCTGGGAGTTAGCCTCAGATCATTTTGGCGTACTTAGCAATCGAAGTTAAGTACTGGAGGTGTATAAACTATGACTTATATGTGAAAGAAGAATGCATATACATGTTGTAACACTGTAAAATATCACACTAGAGCGATAAGATATTGTTATTTCCTTTGCTTGAAAAGGTTACCACAAAAATTAATTTAAGGCAACTATGTTTATAAGTGTGAGAGAACCTAGGTGGAATGATAGAGTGTGAGATTTGTCCCTGCTAGGGCACCAGGTGAAATCGTAATGTAAAATCGAATTTGGGAAGACTCTGAGAAACAGAAATCTCATGTGGTGTTCCGCAAGGTTCTATACTTGGACCCATCCTTTTCCTTGCATATATAAAGGCTGTTTAAACATATTTGCAGATAAAACAGCAGTAATTTACAAAGGAACAGATATAGACAGGACATACAAGCCGATAATAAAACTTGTTGAATGAAAATAAAATGTCATTAAATGCAAGCAAAACAAACTACCAGATTTTCAGGATACCATCCATCAATACGAATTTCTACAATGAGCAAAGACACAGTTCTGAAACAGGCCTAGGCATTATATTAAATGAGAGGACCACATTATACATAAAATAAAACCAGCCATAAAAGTATTGCACAGGATACGAAACCTTATCCCACCTAATAGTCCTAAACAATTATACACTGTGATAAGGTCAATACGAACTAGGGAAACTTCAAAATAGGGCCATAAGGAATATTTACAGATTTCCTCCACACACTAAAACAAAAAAAAATTATACCTAGACACATATCATGCTATGTGAAGATATCAAATCCCTATTGCTTCTAAAAAAAGATCAAAGATGAACACACTGCCCATAAATATTTCACCTGGGATGCTGTGCCGTTACAAAAATTTTAGGCACCTATCATTTAAAAAATACGACAGACTTCTAAAAACTAAAATTTCCTGCTGTAACCTCAAAATTTTTTATAAAATGCTTAAGGAGATATTATGGGAGGAACATGCCTATAACGAATGCTTGTATACCTCCATGTGTTCCCCGCTTACAAAAGGTACCACTGAAGTGAGTTAGAAAATGGTGGTTCTGAGGCTGCCATTTTGTCAGCCAGTACCGATAGCTGTCATTTTGTAGGCCAGTATCGTAGCGGCCATTTTGTGAGCCAGTACCGATGGAGGTCATGTTGTCAGTCAGTACCCACAGATCCCTACGACAATGCCCCGACCCCAAATCCCATCACAACACCCCGGGGTAGTTTTCTCCGATCTCCGCGATGATGCACCGACCCCAAATCCCTACCATGACGCCCCGCCGAGGTTTTCTCCATATACTGATAAATTAGTATACTGAGTAATTCGTTCTTACCAGCAATGGTTGGTAGCTAGTACCCTACATCATGTGTTCCAAGCTAGGCACGTCTCTACCACAATGCCTCGCCAAGGATTTTTGTTCGCATGCTGTTAAATGCTACTAATACCTCTATACTCACTGATTGGATACGCGAAGTTTCCCCCCGCCACCAATCCCCGACCGCGGGACCTCCCTATTTCACACGCACACTTCCACGACTATGTGGCCGACCACATCACCCGAACATGGTCGTTCATGACTGTCATAAGTTGTGGTAGTGACGGCATTGTGAACATCACCCTCGCAGGGAAAACATGGCTGGGGACGTCCCTAACCAGAAATAGATGCGTGTGTGTCACTACCTGCATTGAACTGATGTGTATACCCACCGAAACTAATGTCAGTCAGTAACGTCCAGGCTCGAGGCCTGGTAAAGTGGTCGGTCACAAAACGCATAAAGTAGATGAGATGATAAAGATATATGCTAATATACTGTAATGCGCTGTGAGAGTAAGTCAAGAGAGGACGTCGTCTGGTAAATATGTTGATAAGAACCTCCCTTTCGAGACACATATTCCAAGATATATTGCTGTTCGGGTACGCGACTAGCACGAAGATTGAAGTGAGGTGACGCCCCTGTCAATTCGTTGGACGACGCGTGCAAGGAACACGATATTGCCTATGCGACCAGTAGCAAATTGGAAGATAGTCACCGTCCTCGTTCTTGCAGATAAAACCAAGTCAATAGTTGGTTCGTTCAATTCCAAACTCGGCGAACGTTTAGCAACGTGGGGAGTGTCCAAGATTATGAAAACTAAAGTCAAGAGGGGTATGGGTTTGAAGTTTGTTGGCGGAAAAACTAAGAAGGAAACCTTGCAAAGTAGTAGTGAAGCGTGCAGGCATTTTACCAGCGCTAGGCGTTCCCGGCAGTCTTATGGGCGGTGCGAGTGATATTGCTAGAGCAATGAACACGGCGAAGGAGGGAAACAAACGGCTATCGGAGACATTGCGACATAATAGGAATATGGAGGTGCTTGCGAGAAGTGGGAAAAAATGGCGGCAGACTGTACCTCCATCTTTACTGGCCGGTAACCGACGGCAGGAAAAAGTCAGTACGCTGGAAAACGAAACGCTCTTAAGGTCCCTACCTATTCGCCCTCTCACCAACATCGGCATACAAAAGTTTGCACGAAAATTAAAAATAGTCCATTTCCGAGGTGTGTTCATGGGTGATCGTCTACCGCACCGCGCATGGTGGGTCGAGTGCGGTATATTAAACCTAGATACAAGCACCTGGCCGGGAACTCATTGGACAGCATATAAAAAGAATGGCAAAATGGTCGAATACTTTGACAGTTACGGTAACTTAAGGACCCCGCCGGAACTGAAAACTTATTTTAAGGGTGCGCGAATATATTATGATCACGAGGCAGAGCAACAGGAATGGAACTGTGGACACCTATGTCTGCACTTCCTTGCAAGATAGATATAAATACTTAATGTACATATTACCACAGGCTCGTATGAGATCGAAGAAATAGGCGAGTACCTTAAGTGGGAGCTGAGAGCGGTGGACGGTGTGTTGGTTCAGTGCGTTAATGATAAATACACCATGGTTCAGTGTGGTAATGCAAATACACTATGGTGCAGTGTGGCAATGCAATATACGACACAGCGAGATGTATTTTACTGTGCAGAAAGACATCGTGCAAAGCGATACACCTTACTCCATGCTAGGTTTTGAGAACATAAAATACAAGGCGAATTATACACACGAATCTAGCCTGCCGGTAAACATCTTCCCCATGGATGTTACAAGAATAAACTGTAATTTGGTTAGTGGATCGTATCACAACGGCAAGGCAAGTCAGACACTACACAAATTTACGGCGATGGTGCCGCCAGGCTTTAAACTGGTGAGCGTACCGAAGATACACATTTACGTTCCAGTCGTGACGGAGAATGTACAGGAAGTCATAGTCTCTAAACTAGACCAAGGCAGTCGTTTGATTAATTTCCGAGGCGAGGAGATAACAGCACGCTTACATTTACATGCCAAACCGAAAGTCAGTACGAGTCGAGCACACAGAGTGCTAACATCTGAAAACCTCGTTTCAATAGCATTGGGTCTGACGATCAAAAGCAAGGATGTAGCAGAGCCAGCAGGGGCTCGAAGACGCGATCACCAAGGCAGAAATCCACACTTACTTGCTCTATCTGCCAGGCCCGTACGTACCCTCGTCCAAGGTTCGTACCCGGTGAAAACCCAAGATATATATACCGCCCTGTGTAATTTGCATTTGCGGTTCTGAGAAACTCTAACAAAGGCAGGTAGATAGCGTACGAACTGAATGGGTATAAAGTAGATGCTACGAGAGATGTTGGAATCATGAGCACCATAAAGAACTATCTTTCATTGACGCATAACACCAATTGCCGGCAGCCAAAATGGCTGGCTGGGGAATCAAAGAGGACTTTAAGGTCCCCGTCTATGCTAACAGTAAATTTGAAGTATGTATTCCGCTAGCCAGGCTGATAGAGTTCGCCGAAGACTACAAGCATGTAATTATTAATTCAAAGCAAGAGTTAATTATTCACATGGCCAACATGCAAGCGAACTGGCGCAGCACCGAAAGCTGAAGTGCTATCGATACATTCTATTGACTGGTAACTGCCCCACGTACAGGTGAACATGACAGAAGGTGTCAAATTGTTTTTAATACGCGGAGAAAGGAAGGAACGTCGATATTGTGTTTCGTACATGGAGGTAAGAGACGTATCCGGCTCCGTGTGCGTAAAGTACGGGGCGTGTGCAGTTGGCGTGAAATGGGACCCCTGATACATCTAGATACGACTCTGACAGGTGACAGATATGTAAGCATCCTGCCCGATCACCTGCACCCATTCATGTCCATTGTGCATTCCGACGGACGTGGAAAATTCCAGCAGGATAATGCGACACACCACATGTCGAGAGTTGCTACCGAGTGGCTCCAGGAACACTCTTCTGATTGTAGACACTTCCATTGGCCACCTATATCACCAGACATGAACATTATTGAGCATATCTGGGATGCCTTGCAACACTCCTATGGATTTGTGGTCTGCTCTGCAGGATTCATGGCGTGAATTGCCTCCTGCATACCTTCAGACATTAGTCGAGTCCACATGCCACGTCGTCTTGCGGCACTTATGCGTGCTCGCGGGGGCCCTACACGATATTAGGCAGGTGTACCAGTTTTCTTGGCAGTGTACTTACCTCAATGGTAAACGAGGATGATGGAGTCTTCGTGGCCGGCCCGGAGCAGAAGAAGCAGTTAAGGTAGAGTGTATTTCATACGCCGAGACATAATTTTTTTTAAAAATGTAACAAGCCTTAACTATGCTGGGCTGTGTGTGCAAGAGCGAATTGTTTTGCTGGAGAAATTGCCTGCCGTCGGGGGAATAAGAAAAGGGGAGAAGGTTGTGACGAAACGGCCGGCGAAAAGGGCACGCAAGGCGAGTCCTCAGCCAGGCTCATCCCACCTCTCATCGGCTCGCGTGGGACCATTCGCACTGGTGCCGGCGAGTGTAACTCTTATGGGTTGGTAGAGGCTGAGAGCGTGTTTCGGGGCGTAATTAAATCATACATCGCCGAGAATACCTCGAGTGTGGCTATAGATATTATTGGCTACCTCGAGCAGATGAAAAATAATTTAATTGAGCAGGAAATCGAGGACCACGGGGCGGTTAAATTTAATACATCCCTCGAGCGCGTATATGGAAAACCAGAGCTGCACGACGACAAGATGTGCCAGTGAGCCTTCAAGACCAAGAACAAGCCCCTCATCAATGTAGTTGACGTAGAAGAGGCTGTGTCGACTGCAATTGCCAAGCTGTGCCAGGAAGAGGACGAGTATATGGGGAAGGGAAGTGGCTGGACCTTCACCTCCATGAAATGGGTCCAGATATGCATAAATAAACTCGACCCCCTGAGAGAGTGTCCTCCTTCATCGCCCTGTCCTGCGAGCATTGCAGAAAAGCATGCAATTGTCAACCCGCAAAACCCAGACCAGTAGTGATTAAATGGGCAATCCTGGAATGCAATGCAGAGGGTGGGAATCCTAGGTACGTCGACCAGTGTTACATCAGCCTGGAGACACGGTTCAATTTTAGCACAATAGAGTGCCCCACCCCTCTACTGCAAATAGCTACATTTGAGAGGTCAAATCCGGTGGTCAGCATCAACGCCTACGCACTCGACGAAAATACACAGATAGTGCCAACACAGGTTACAGGCGTAGAAATGGCCCAGCACTTTGACTTGCTGCTACTCACCACAGCGGAGAACCAGAACTCACATTACTGCTATATAGCAGATTTCTCCCGTCTGGTACGCTCCCAGGTGACTGGCCACGAACGTGTGATCAATTTCTGCAAACGATGTCTCAAGGGTTATGCAGATCACCGACGAGTGACGGGGCTGACAGGAACCAAGACTCTGTCTTAGCACAGGATGTATTGCAATGGGCATGCGACAGCCGGACAAGAGCGGCAAGCCACCAGTGCTCAATTTTCAGAATAGTGATAAGGTATCTATAGTTGTGTACGCAGTGTTATGGTGTGATCAGGCCTTATCTGAACGGCTTGCCTGATCACACTTTCAAACATTAAACCTGGAAACGAGCGGGATTGCAACGCCACCAGTTGGTCGTCGATTCTTGCGAAACAAGACCAGTTGCAGAAATCCCCTCCACCGGTCACTGAGCGGGGCCGCAGAACCACGCGCTTGAAATAGGCCGTCGTTAACCGTCTCATCGTCGTAAGTCATCTTTAGTTCTTGGGCGACCCGACCAGCGAAGCTGATCAGGAAGATGGGTGTCCAGCCGTCGCTATCCGTCTCATAGAATCAGCCTCCGGCAACATTAACAAGGTGATGACTTTCCAGATAGGGTTAAATAAAATGGCGTGAATCGTAATAAATAATAATCATCTTAAATTCAATGTAAAGCTCCCCCGATCAATAGCAACATAAATAATAATTGTGTAACCATAAATTATAATAAACCTCATCAGATACTGTTGTGCTCTACCAAATCATGAGTCGTTATTTGAGATACGCCCCCAGCATACTCTCAAGTACGAATTGGCTGAAAAGCTAGTTCGTAACAGCAGAATTTGAGGCAATGCAGGTGCCGGTCCGGACGTGTCAGCCGATCCCGGACACGTCCTACACCTATAAGTACCAAAAACATGAGCCCTACAGCTATGGCATCTACGTCACAGTAGATAATGACATAATACCGGCCTCCAAGGCGACCAGCCTACTCTCGGGTGTAATATGTTACACAGGCGAAGGTGCGCCGAGGCGGTTCATTGAAGAAGTCGTGAGGATAGGTAATCTGGCGAAAGTCATTTATAGTTAGCCCGAGCCTATGCGTTCACTGACATCTGGGGAACGGTCTGGCCATACGTTAGCCACTACCTACTGCTATTGTTCCGGTCTGTTCACCAGCACAAACAGGAAGGTGCATGACCACGACCATTTCACCAGCAACTTTATCGGGGCGGCGTGTAATAACTGCAACAAGAAGCTTCGCAGTCGCCAGATACTGCCTATTCTCTTCCATAACTTGACGTACGAAGCCAATTTTACTATAAAGCTGCCTGGCTATGATACCCAGGACATATATATTATTACACTAGGATTTATGTCTGCCAGCATCACTACACTCGCACAGTATCTACAGTCTGAAGACTTCCAGAAGACAGCCAGATTCTTCACAGTAGAGCAGTGGCGACCCACAAAGGCGTGTTCCCCTACGATTTTGTGGACTCGTGGGGGAAGCTCGCCGAGCAACGGTTGCCAACAATCCAAGAGCTTTACTTCCGGCTCACCGGATGTTGCGTTAGTGCGGCAGTCTATCAGCACGCACAAAAGGTCTGGGTGGTGTTCGGCTGCTGCACTCTCCAGGAACGTCTTAATTCTGTGCGACGTCTTCGAGAATTTCCGGGGGCTCTGTCTGAACACATATAGCCATGATTAAGTTCGCTATGTGAGTGCCCCCGAATTATCGTTTGACACGATGTTGCGCAAGACACAGGTAGAGTTGGAGCTGCTTGTAGACTATAACATCCACCTATTCATTGACGCTAGTATCGGGGGAGGGGTGGCCCAGTGCATCAAACGTCACGTGATGGCTAACAACAAGTACATTCCTGCCACCGGGTCGTCTACCTACCTCCAACACATTGATGCAAATAATTTACATGAATGGGCAATGTCCCTACCGCTCCCATACGGCGGTTTTGAATGGACGGGCATGGAAATTGACGTCTTGACTGTGCCAGATGACAGACATGTCGGGTACTGTAGGTAGATGTAGAGTACCCTAGCGCACTTCACGAGGAACATAGAGAACTGCCGTTCCTGCCATTGAACGCGTGTCCCCCGGGTTTAAACAACAGAAACTCATGACCACCCCGAAAACCCAGACACATTAAATCATTTATTACGTGAACCTCAAGGTGGCATTGGGTGATGGGTTGTGACTGAAGGTAATTAGCTGTGTTCTTCAATTCCACCAGAAGGCGTGGCTAAAGCCGTATATTGACACAAATACGTTGTAACATCAGGAAGGACTTCTTCAAATTAATGAATAATGCTATGTATGGCAAGCCCATGGAGAATAAGCGTAAATGCCAGTGTATGGAACTCGTATGTAGAGAAGTGCGTGCGGGTGAAGAAGCTAATTGCAAAACCGTAGTTCAAATACCGGAAAATTTACGACGAGTTAGTATCTCTCGTCAAGTTAGACCATGATATAATCACATTTGATAAGCCCATATACACCGTCTTTGCTGTACTTGACCTTTCGAAGACTCTCATGTATCACTTCTACTATGATGTGATGAGGGTGCGGTATGGCAGTGACGTGGGTCTTGTGTATACTGATACCGATTCCTATATCATGGAGATCTCCTGCCCCGACTTCTACAGCGACCTCGCCTCAGACCCGACACTTATGTCTGAGTTCGACACCAGCGCCTACCCTCCCACTCATCAGTCAATGCCAAGGTTATTGGCAAATTTAAAGATGAGTGGTGAGGGTGAAGCTGTATGTGTATGTCAATGTCGCGATAATGTGGTAAAGTGCGCAAAGGGGATACAAATTAGTGTTGTACAGAATACGATAACACTTGAATATTATTGGCATATTCTTTTGGCCCAGCGTATCATGAGAATACAGGTCAGTAGTACTAGGTCGTACCATCACGAAGTATATACTGAGCATACCAACAAGTTGGCTCTTTCGTGGATGGACGACATGCGGAAGGTCCTGGACGATGCCATAAATACCACCCCCTATGTTTATCATACCTAATAAAAACAGCTCTGGGCGAGGCACGTAACGTTATATATGTCTGTCGCTGGAGGGCGTGTTTTTCCCAGAAGTGTACTAGAGCATGTGCAAGTATCGTATTCCTCTTGTCAGGTATATTGTTAAGGGTGTTGGTGGCCATATGTCTCGTTTAACATACTCTAGGGAGTGTTACCAGTATTTCTTGCAGTATACTAGAGCACATGCAAGTGTCATCTTGTCAGGTATACTATTGTTCCGCACAGTCCGTTCCAGCATACTGTAGCACATTCAAGAGTCGTATTATTCTTCTTGGCATGTATGCTGGGTAGCTCGTGTAAAAGTCAATCTCGGCATGTCCTGTACACGTTTTTTCCAGAGGTATACTGTAGCACATGCAAGCATCGTCTTGCCAGGTATTCCATCGATGCTGTTGGTGGTTGTAGTTTCCAGCATACTGTAGCACATGCTAAAGTCATATTCATCTTGTCAGGTATGTGACTACTAGGTTTTTTTCCCATCGCACTGTGTTGGGGACATACTTTAGTGCTATCCCCTTCTCTCTTCTGTACTCTTTCCCTTTGCTATAATCTGTCGGTGCGTTCATCTTCTGTTCGCTTTGTTTTATTTTAGATGGTGATTTGCTGTGTTGTAACCCACCTGTACACTATACTTGTGAGGTTCCCTAGGACATATTGGTTATGTCACAAGAATAGCTCATAACATGTGGATGGTAAGTGGGAGGGCAACGAAGCTGCTGCTGCCAGGTAAGTGTGTGTGTGCATGTTTGTGTGAAATAGGGAGGTTCCACAGTCAGTGACTGGTAGCGGGGAGCCTTGCGTAGCCAATAGGCGAGTAGGGATGTACTAGTAGTAGCATTTAGCAGTACACGCAAACAAAACTCCTTTCCGGGACGTTGTGGCAGGGACGGCATGGAGAGCGTCACTTTCGCAGGGGGAAGTCTGCTAGGGACGTCCCTAACATATGCATGTCGTAGGGTACTAGCTAGCAACATGGCCGCTACTGGCTGGGGTGGCATCGTGACGGGGACTCGCCTAGCTTGGGACCAAGCAGTTCAAGTAGGAACGAATTACTTAGTATTCTAATTTATCAGCATTTGGAGAAAACCTCGGTGGGGCATCATGGTAGGTATCTGGGGTCGGGACATATCGTCGCGGGGATCGGAGAAAACTTCTTCAGGGAGTTGTGATGGGGATCTAAGGTCGGGGCTTTGTCGTAGGGATTTGTGGGTCTGGTTGACAAAATGGCCGCCCGTGAGCATGCAGCTTAGGGATAAAACCTTGTCGTGGCAGGGATACTCCAGCTTGGAATGCAAGATCGTGAAGTAGGGACCAGTCAGCGCGTCGTCGCAGGGATCCTCCAGCTTGAAATGCAAGAACACGAAGTTTGGGTACTGGCTGACAAAATGAACATCATCGGTACTGGATGACAAATGGGTCGCCATGGAATGTCAAATTTTTTTTTTTCAAAAATACAAAAAAAAAAAAGTTTGAAAAATAAACAATTTTCAAAAAAATAATTTTCGAATTATTTTTCCTCAAAAAAATTAATTTTCAAAAAACATTTTTCAAAAAAGAAATTTCCCAATCTTTCCAAAATTTTGAAAGCCGGACGGAAATTATGTGTAATGTAACAACTGATTATATATTTACTCAATGCCTCATCTTTTGTTGTTAAAAAAAAATGTGTCTTAGGTATTATTCATGATGTTTAGTGTCTGTGTACCGTTTCCAAAAACGAACCTCGGGGTAAAAAGAAATTGTTCTGTTTTATTAAAAAAAAACTATCGTAACACTGCATATGTTACATCCCCTTCTATTTTTGATGAGAGGTTCCAAAATGACTACTTTGCAGATTATAATAACTCTCATTTAAGTACGGCGAAAATCGTACGCAGGACCCAAAACCTTATCACGAAACTGAGAGTATTTATACTTCAAGTCAACAATTTTGATTAATACCGGGAACCGGCATTTACTAGTCTGCTAACCACGATACGGAAACGAGCATCAACACAACCATTACATAGCTAAATACGACAGTAATCTTGCTCCCTTCGACGATGCAACGCATTCTTTTTTGTCTTATACAAAAGTACTACAGCAATGTTCACCTACGAAAAACAACAAACACAACCAAATCAAACATATTCGTATTTCTCCAGAAAAAAAAGGCATTTGCGATGCTCCCACAGCCAACATCGACGATTCCAAATGAAACACAAAATCTTCATAAGAACGAAATATCCAAAAATCGAAGGCCCATTTAACTCACGTATGATGGTATCCTTGCCGAGAATATGTGGGGAATATGTATATAGTGTATTAGAAACCGATGTATAATTTTCCCACGCTGGAAAATGTCCCTGTTTAATATGGGATATAAAGGGGAAAGGAAAATTAGGAGCTTCGAGACACCCTGTAGAACAGCATGAAGCAGGGAGATGGTCAATGGTGGCATGAAATCCCTCACTTGTCCAAAAAGGAAAACATAGCCACAATGTGGAGTCATGAGCAATGTCATCCGGACTGTGCAAGTGAAATTTTTTTTAAGGAAATTCGGGCAATTTTCTGGAAAAATGTGGGTGTTTTTAACAATACTTGCTACCAGAATGGCCGCCGTATGAGGAGCAAATGACGGCATCCAAGATGNCTACAGCAATGTTCACCTACGAAAAACAACAAACACAACCAAATCAAACATATTCGTATTTCTCCAGAAAAAAAAGGCATTTGCGATGCTCCCACAGCCAACATCGACGATTCCAAATGAAACACAAAATCTTCATAAGAACGAAATATCCAAAAATCGAAGGCCCATTTAACTCACGTATGATGGTATCCTTGCCGAGAATATGTGGGGAATATGTATATAGTGTATTAGAAACCGATGTATAATTTTCCCACGCTGGAAAATGTCCCTGTTTAATATGGGATATAAAGGGGAAAGGAAAATTAGGAGCTTCGAGACACCCTGTAGAACAGCATGAAGCAGGGAGATGGTCAATGGTGGCATGAAATCCCTCACTTGTCCAAAAAGGAAAACATAGCCACAATGTGGAGTCATGAGCAATGTCATCCGGACTGTGCAAGTGAAATTTTTTTGAAGGAAATTCGGGCAATTTTCTGGTAAAATGTGGGTGTTTTTAACAATACTTGCTACCAGAATGGCCGCCGTATGAGGAGCAAATGACGGCATCCAAGATGGACTCGGCTCGTCCCCTCCAAGACACCAGGTGGTTTACAATACCCTATTTGTAACTACTCTCGACGTTGCGTGGTTAGAAAATGATTTGTGCACCACTGTAATACAGTGATACACAAATAAATTGGGCTAAGTTTTTAAATAATTACGGCAACCCAAAAGGAAGGAAATATTTTTTACCACATTTTCGCTTTCCAGCGTCTATGTATGGAAATCAAAACGTGAGTTTCATCAAGTTGTAACTTTATAAAAAAGTGTACCTACCTAGGTACTACTTTTTGAACTTGACTGAGGGATCTTAAACGATCACCAAAGTTAAGCAACGTTCCCAGTGGCACACATTTGGTGGCATAACATCTGAGTGCTTTCGGGCTTCGGAGGGCACGTTAAATATTCGGTCCCGATTAATAGCAGTCGTAGGTTAAACCATTCCAGAGGTCCTTAGGCGGCCTAATAAACTCTGACACCAGAGGAAAAAAATATTTCAGTCACTTTCCCAGCCGCTGAAGAATAACTTTTTGTTGTTATTCCACAGGAACAGTGGATAACAAGTATCCTATCTCCTATTACAGGACCTACAGTACCAACATACCAAATTTCATCAAAATTCGTTCCGCCGCTATGGGGCTGAGTGAATGGTAACAAACATACAGACTTTCTCATTTATAATATTAGTAAGGATGTGGGTCATTCGAGGAATATTTAAAATAATTTTCAATTTTAATTTGCTTATGTTTAAGATAATTCGCTTACTGAAATTGACTCATGGACCAGAAATTTTTTGTCACGTTTGCTGGTTAGCGTAACAGATTTCGAACACCGTAATAAATAAAACCGAATTTATTGAGTATGAAAATATTACTACACAAAATTAGGTAAAGTCACACAGGACTCCCAAGAACTTATGATTTTCACATTCTGCACAAATCGTGCCGTGTTCTTTTGAAGTGCCGATATTCTTTATCGCTCATAGTTTCAACTGAGGGAAGTTAGTAGCTACAGTGAATTTACAAAAAGCAGCGGAAAGCACTAACGAAGCTATCACCATTTCAAACCTATTTTCACACTCGTAAAAAGTATTACAAAATGTATATCAAGCCGATTTCACGTCTTCAATTCTAGTACGAGTACGCCTAGGGTGTTGTTTGCTCGAAAGCTAACACAATGCGTACGGCGAACTACATACAGTATAAGGCAGTTTGCGGTTAACTGAACTCTTTTTGAGAGACCTGCTTAGTTTATACTCTCTAACATCCTGTATCCATCCGCATTATCTAAACAGTGATACAGTAATGGGCCAAATTACAATAGGTAATTGTTACAAACGTAAATAACCATTCTTACGCTAAAAGCTACAAAACAAAAATAAACTGTTTCGATTGTCGTTATTTCATAACACTACGCTTTCAACAATAAGATAANGGTAATTGTTACAAACGTAAATAACCATTCTTACGCTAAAAGCTACAAAACAAAAATAAACTGTTTCGATTGTCGTCATTTCATAACAATAAGAAAATACGTGTAACTATAATATCATAATTACGATGAAAACATTACCGCAGACATGTCAAACAGTGTTTATGTTAAACTGAATGCAGTTATTGGCAGAAATATTTTTTTCAAAGGTTGGTCTTGTAAAGTTTCGGTCAGTCGCGAGCAAGGTTGCGTAGCGACGTGGCGCTACCCGCATTGCAGTCTAACGGGGCAATGTTAGTACAGCGACACAAACAACAGCTCTCACCTGGTTCGTAATACTTGAGCAGCGCAGCTTGTCGGGAGATACATCCGGCCTCATCCTTCACACCTGGACGTAGCGCGTGCGTCTCCTACACTGAACAGCGTCGGACTACCTGGTTGTGCCAGAAATTTCAAGCCCGATTCTCGCACCAGTCGAACTATAATTACCGTACAAGATACCGGAATTATCGCTTACAGAATTTGTTTTGTACAAGTAGTGTTCTTCTATTTATTACTACGTACGAAACTAACGTAACAAACGTTGTGGTTGAACAGCCATTTTTGTTCACTGAACTTAAGTCTGGCTAAGGCGTACGAGTACGCCAAGTAACTATATATAGGCATAGCAAAACTTACGTCTTCATAAAAAAATATGTTAATTTTAAGCTTAGTTCTGCAACTTACGTAGGTATTGATAAAGTTCGCAGGATTTCGTGTTTCGTGGCCGCGTTGACTTCTGGGTAGAAGCCGCGTCACTGTCGTTTTCCTTCCAGACGTTTCGGAAGACATCGCAGCCTCCATCTTCAGGGCGATGTAGCAGCAGCGATAACTGTTATAGTTTAAGAAGGAGGCTGCAATGTCTTCCGAAACGTTGGGAAGGAAAATGATAGTTGCTACCCAGAATCCAAGATTTTACGTAGGCATTATTTGCGTAACGGATGATTGCATGCCACGTGAGACCCTATTATAGGTATATTTCGCAAACATTTGAGACGAGTCTCCAAATTCATTTCACCGAAATAATACTATTTGACGTAAGGCATTTTCACTACATTTTTGGAGTTACGTCTCCTGGTCTGACACTAAACTGTTTGACAACTCTCCGTATTGTAACGGTATTAAATTTATTAATGTGTCGCACTCTAATTTGATGTGTATTAACAATATTTATGTATTAAAAATATAAAGAATAATTTATGTCGAAAGGTATTGCATTCGATAAATCTGTTATTCTTAAGTTTGATACTAGTTTATATTTTGTACATCTATAACCAAATATTGTTTTAATTGTATTTAGGGTTTATTTGTGTTTGCATAGCTTGTTGTTGCGTATATTTTGAGAAAACCTCAAAATACAAGATAATGTATTGTATAAAGGAGGCTAATCAAACAAATAAGGTAAAGAGAATACTTTGGAAAGGCCTCTCACTTGTAATANAATGTATTGTATAAAGGAGGCTAATCAAACAAATAAGGTAAAGAGAATACTTTGGAAAGGCCTCTCACTTGTAATAATAGTCAATAAGAATATTTTGTTTTAGCCTTAGATGTTCAGTTCCGAGTGCGGTGGAATATACANTCACTTGTAATAATAGTCAATAAGAATATTTTGTTTTAGCCTTAGATGTTCAGTTCCGAGTGCGGTGGAATATACACACTGTGTTTATTACTTACACGGAATTTTTTTTTTTTTTGGAAAAGGTAGTTAAAGGGTAAAAAATGGCTGAAAGGAAAAGGTAACTAGGACCTATAAAAGGTACGACAAATAGCCACTGCTGTGTTTAATATCTGCGAGGTCTTGAGAGCCGATGAGGNATAGCAAAACTTACGTCTTCATAAAAAAATATGTTAATTTTAAGCTTAGTTCTGCAACTTACGTAGGTATTGATATAGTTCGCAGGATTTCGTGTTTCGTGGCCGTGTTGGCTTCTGGGTAGAAGCCGCGTCACTGTCATTTTCCTTCCAGACGTTTCGGAAGACATCGCAGCCTCCATCTTCAGGGCGATGTAGCAGCAGCGATAACTGTTATAGTTTAAGAAGGAGGCTGCAATGTCTTCCGAAACGTTGGGAAGGAAAATGATAGTTGCTACCCAGAATCCAAGATTTTACGTAGGCATTATTTGCGTAACGGATGATTGCATGCCACGTGAGACCCTATTATAGGTATATTTCGCAAACATTTGAGACGAGTCTCCAAATTCATTTCACCGAAATAATACTATTTGACGTAAGGCATTTTCACTACATTTTTGGAGTTACGTCTCCTGGTCTGACACTAAACTGTTTGACAACTCTCCGTATTGTAACGGTATTAAATTTATTAATGTGTTGCACTCTAATTTGATGTGTATTAACAATATTTATGTATTAAAAATATAAAGAATAATTTATGTCGAAAAGTATTGCATTCGATAAATCTGTTATTCTTAAGTTTGATACTAGTTTATATTTTGTACATCTATAACCAAATATTGTTTTAATTGTATTTAGGGTTTATTTGTGTTTGCATAGCTTGTTGTTACGTATATTTTGAGAAAACCTCAAAATACAAGAGAATGTATTGTATAAAGGAGGCTAATCAAACAAATAAGGTAAAGAGAATACTTTGGAAAGGCCTCTCACTTGTAATAATAGTCAATAAGAATATTTTGTTTTAGCCTTAGATGTTCAGTTCCGAGTGCGGTGGAATATACACACTGTGTTTATTACTTACACGGAATTTTTTTTTTTTTTGGAAAAGGTAGTTAAAGGGTAAAAAATGGCTGAAAGGAAAAGGCAACTAGGACCTATAAAAGGTACGACAAATAGCCACTGCTGTGTTTAATATCTGCGAGGTCTTGAGAGCCGATGAGGGCGAGGTGAGTATGGAGCAGCGCCGGAATGAAAGGGCGGGAGATCCCCGAGAAAACCCGCCGTCCGGCATGATTCCCACTTGCGAAAATCCGGAGTGAACCGGCCGGGATTGAGCCCGGTTCGCCTTGGTGGAAGGTGATTCGTGTACACCGAATCTTTTAAAGTTTTCATATCAAAATATTAGGCTGAAGGGCAATTTTCACTAATATAGTGTATCTGTATTTAATATTTTTATTTATTTATCGTTAATCAATAGTTTTCTACTGATATTTAAGAGGCTACGGGTCGGCGGGTTTTCTCGGGGATCTCCCGTTTCCCCCGCCCTTATATTCCAGCGCTGCTCCATACTCACCTTGTTCCACCTTTATTAGCTCTCATGACCTCGATGTTAAGGGCCGCCCCAAATGTCTCAACTCAACTTTTAACTCATATGTTTGTAAATTGGCCATTTGCTGAACACGTCTTGTATGGAANCTTGTTCCACCTTTATTAGCTCTCATGACCTCGATGTTAAGGGCCGCCCCAAATGTCTCAACTCAACTTTTAACTCATATGTTTGTAAATTGGCCATTTGCTGAACACGTCGTCTTGTATGGACAAATAAATAAATAAATACACTGGAAGGAGCGTGAGCTGTGCCCCTCCGTTGGATGCGTGTTGACCTTGAGCTCAGAGTTGAATGCAGCAGTGATCACGTGCGGCGGTTCACAATAGAAGCACGCTGGCAGCAATAACCAGATGCTTGGCTGGCGGCGCTTAACGTAACTGGGTTTCTGATGAGGCGGGAATAGGAAGTGGTCTCCCAGGCCCCAATGTATATTAGGGACATTGACGGGGTTCTGTTGTGCTTGGCCCTGGTCTGACGGGCACAAGTCAAGCTCTGGCAGNAATGTATATTAGGGACATTGACGGGGTTCTGTTGTGCTTGGCCCTGGTCTGACGGGCACAAGTCAAGCTCTGGCAGGTATTTCTGGGTCTTCAGTAAGGTCATTTTGACAGTGGGCCAACTGTCAGGTCTGATTAAAGCAGACGTAGTCATACCTGGTGTAACAGCATCACTGATTGCGAGGTCAGGATTCTAGGATGTAGCAAAGGATTGGATCTGAGCTAATCTACCTCTGCCCCCTTCCATATTTTTGAAATGCATAATTGGTGAGCTCTGTTACAAGTATTTTTAAAACATAACATATCTACATATGATGTAACTACTGGGACAGAAGAATTAATATGTATCTCTTCCACATCGTCCCATCCAACATATTAACATATCATATGCACAGTATTACAGACATGGGCTTGAATTAGAAGGGCCCTAGCAAGAATACTTCACAGCTGCATTACTATGTAGCTAAGTAGGGTTTAACGTCTTATCTACAATGAGGTANGGCCCTAGCAAGAATACTTCACAGCTGCATTACTATGTAGCTAAGTAGGGTTTAACGTCTTATCTACAATGAGGTAATTGGAGATGGAGCAAGTTACTCAGGAGCCGGAATAAGGAAGAAATAAGCCAAGGAACCATCCCAACATTCAGCTGCAGTAATTCCGGGAAACCATAAAAATTTCAATCGGGACGGCCAGACCAGGATTCGAACCCAGGNGGCCCTAGCAAGAATACTTCACAGCTGCATTACTATGTAGCTAAGTAGGGTTTAACGTCTTATCTACAATGAGGTCATTGGAGATGGAGCAAGTTACTCAGGAGCCGGAATAAGGAAGATATAAGCCAAGGAACCATCACAACATTCAGCTGCAGTAATTCCGGGAAACCATAAAAATTTCAATCGGGACGGCCAGACCAGGATTCGAACCCAGGCCCTCGCAAATGTGAGCCCTTAGTTTAACCACTAATCCACCTTGATCTTTGTATTACTAGGTTGAAGTGTGAATAGTGAAACACTTCAGTGCCTCATATAACACGATTTTTTAAAAATAATAATTACTTTGTAAAAGTTTGAAAATAAATATTTTTACATTCAAGAAGTGTCCTCACTGAAACAATTATAAAGAAAAAAATGTACGGATATCCAAGAGAAAATTTTTCACAATTCGGTAGCTACATGTACGAAAAAGGGTTAAATATGTTTTCACTAAATCTTTGTCTCTTAAACCCTATGTGATATCCTAGTTCTTTGTATTTCACAAATGTCTAGAAAACAATGTTATGTTTTTTTGATTTTCAACCCTTTATGGAAAAAGAAGTGCATAAAATATGTTTTCATGGATTTCCTAATATCTTTTAAACCTGATTAGAGACTGTTCATTTTTGCTTCAGAAAACGATGTATATAAATTCCTAAAACAACTTGAAGATGAAAGGTAAAAAACTTCAATTTCAGGGAAGAAGAGGCATGGTTTTAATATTTATATGCCACACAACAGCTCTGTAAATTCATTTTCCAAATACGTGCAACCACTGAAAAATTATTTAAAAAATTAAAATCTATTACATACAAAATGTTTAGAGATCAAAACAATTCACGGGGAGGGGGGAATAAAAAAAGTATCTTTACTTTCAGTCTAGCAAACACAAACATTTAAATGCCAGGCAGGCCATACTATAGCGTAAAAAGCTAATCACAAATACAATAAAATATCGAATTAACATTTCTCTATATAATTTTTTTCCTTTAAATATACCAGTCAATTCTCGTCCTGCCATTTTCCCTGTGTTTACAGTCAATTAATTCCCGCCATTTACACTTATACTTTACTCACTTCCCTTATTTTACATTTCTTTATCCAAGGGTTTAACAATCTTTGCGTTTGTACGTTGCAGTTGTGTTTAGAAACCTGCAGTTAATAGTTTGTGTAGCCATCTGCATACAACTCAATTTCATACGAAAATAAAATTATTTGCACTGAAATTAACAAGTTAAAAAATATTTTGTTTAGGTATACAACACTTCTGCGAAGTCTATCGTAACTGTGTTATTTAATGACTAATAAACTACAAATTACAAATCATTCAAGAATTTTGGCTAACACTTCCATTTTTTACTAAAGCACACACACAACAATACATTTGTATTTTGTAGAAGATAAAAATTGTGAAGTGTCAAGAAATTGTTACTATGATACTACCAGAAATGGTTATTTTTAGATTTTGAGTACCTAATTAAACTTCTGATTATTTTCGGCAACTTTTATCATTTGTGGTCATGGGGACCANTCCTTTAAATATACCAGTCAATTCTCGTCCTGCCATTTTCCCTGTGTTTACAGTCAATTAATTCCCGCCATTTACACTTATACTTTACTCACTTCCCTTATTTTACATTTCTTTATCCAAGGGTTTAACAATCTTTGCGTTTGTACGTTGCAGTTGTGTTTAGAAACCTGCAGTTAATAGTTTGTGTAGCCATCTGCATACAACTCAATTTCATACGAAAATAAAATTATTTGCACTGAAATTAACAAGTTAAAAAATATTTTGTTTAGGTATACAACACTTTTGCGAAGTCTATCGTAACTGTGTTATTTAATGACTAATAAAATACAAATTACAAATTATTCAAGAATTTTGGCTAACACTTCCATTGTTTACTAAAGCACACACACAACAATACATTTGTATTTTGTAGAAGATAAAAATTGTGAAGTGTCAAGAAATTGTTACTATGATACTACCAGAAATGGTTATTTTTAGATTTTGAGTACCTAATTAAACTTCTGATTATTTTCGGCAACTTTTATCATTTGTGGTCATGGGGACCAAGTAGATATTCATCTGAATACGGCTAAAGATTTATTTCCAGCAATATGGAAGTACTCAAGATTCTCTGAACACAGTAACAGCAAAGTAATTTTTCGTAAGTGACAGGTTTTTTTCAAATTGTCCTAATAAAATATGATATTCAACAGTAAATTTTGGTTACTTACCTCAATGTAAATTCTCAAATTCCAATATGACATCATGAGTAATGTCGCGTATCATGGATGCATTCAGAGCGATCACAATCTTCAAGACTGCAGCACCCTACGCTTCCTTTCATAATATTGTTTCAAAATTTTCTTTTTAGGTTTTTTGAACAGTATCAGCAATTTAAAGAAAGCATGTTTTTTTAAATAAATCATTATTTTTGGTGTATTAAAACTATAATATCAGCAGACAGCTTATTTGCAAAATTATAACTGTGATATTTGAGTTGACAATTATATATAGCTTTTGGCTTTTCTCTAAGCACATCATACATTAAGCAAATGAAGGACCTGCAAGTTCATTTCTAATAGTATGTGTAAAATTATCACTTAGTATCACAGATATAAAAAATTTTCTCAATCAGTTTTATTTAAATATATCATGTACCCTGTTCCCTCAAATATGATGTCTGAAAATCAATGTGTACAATCTGCAAATGAACTTTGCAGCACTGTGAAATAATATTGTAAGTAAAGCATTCATAAAATATTTATTTCTTCATTGGCCAAAACAATTATTTGTACTTTAATGAATTTACCAAATAATTTTAATTTCATTTTATAAAAAGGATTTGTGATAAGTGANAAGAAAGCATGTTTTTTTAAATAAATCATTATTTTTGTTGTATTAAAACTATAATATCAGCAGACAGCTTATTTGCAAAATTATAACTGTGATATTTGAGTTGGCAATTATATATAGCTTTTGGCTTTTCTCTAAGCACATCATACATTAAGCAAATGAAGGACCTGCAAGTTCATTTCTAATAGTATGTGTAAAATTATCACTTAGTATCACAGATATAACAAATTTTCTCAATCAGTTTTATTTTAATATATCATGTACCCTGTTCCCTCAAATATGATGTCTGAAAATCAATGTGTACAATCTGCAAATGAACTTTGCAGCACTGTGAAATAATATTGTAAGTAAAGCATTCATAAAATATTTATTTCTTCATTGGCCAAAACAATTATTTGTACTTTAATGAATTTACCAAATAATTTTAATTTCATTTTATAAAAAGGATTTGTGATAAGTGAAATATGGAGAATGTAGGAATCAGAAAAATACATTTAAACATGACTATCAAGTTTTATAAACTTGTACTGCCCCTGCAGAAGTTTTTAACAATTTACTGTTTTTACACATTACTATGCAATAATACATACATACATATTTATAAATTGTATAAGTACATATTATATTTATTACATTCACTGTTTTACTACAACTATAAATCTATTTTATTTTGCAACATAACTTAAAAATATGCTTATTGCTTCTTATTTATTGACTTTCAAACTTAGTGATAAAGGATTTATGAAACTATATATATACTGTATTTACTCCTTTTTTTTTATATTTTTACAATTATTGGTTTGGAGACTACTGATCAATCATACTGCACAAATGAGAAAGTCTGAGGTCNATTACACACACATGATTTAAAGATTAAGAGTTATAAACTAATCATGGGCAACTTCCAACAGCACGTGATATTCAACAGTCTTGGCAGGTCCAAAAAATCCTGCGTGCACAAGTTCTGGGAAAGTTTTATAAGATTCCTTATCGGATCAGCTGAGCAAGTGGAGGTTACACAGTCCTCAGGTGGAAACTGTCTTTCTGCAGCACTCATCATCGCTTCCGGGAGCAGTGCTGCACGTCCCATCTTGCAACTGACGTTCAAGGTCAAACCTGTTTTCGAACATGTTAAAAGGATCTGGGGTATGCAAATAAAATACTTAATACATCTTACAATTTATAAAGCAAAATACACATACTGTACATTACCNGGATCTGGGGTATGCAAATAAAATACTTAATACATCTTACAATTTATAAAGCAAAATACACATACTGTACATTACCTAATACACGAACATCGCCATTAGTACCAACCAACTTTCTAAAAATCCAAATCGCATCTCCCAGCTCAAACTATAGCCTACGTCTAGAACACAAAACTGGATTAGGAGAAATAGCAATTTGTCTTAATCTTCATCGTTGTTCAAGTAATTAACGTTTACAGAAGGAACATATAATGTCTCTTGAATCAATCTGGCTCAAATAATTAACACCAGACACAGTGCTGTTGTGAGGATGTCTGTAGAGACAAACTTCGAGAATGCCGGATCCGTTGTGTGCAGTCATACCCTGGAGAGCAAACCTGAACATAAAGCTGAGAAGAACGAAGCTCTCTTCTGCAGTTCTAACTTGCTCGACGCTGTGGTCGAGTCCGTGCTCCTTGTGGTGACTCGACTTTCTGAACGGGTTCCACGTCAGCTCCCCGTCAGGCCGCCTGCGGGGCTCAGCTGGCCGCTAGACGCCCCAGAACTGGAGCTGCTACTCGCCGACACCGACCCTTTCGGACCTCCTTTCCGCTGCTACAGGCCATGCAAATAAAGAAACCACTTCACATTTCTACTCATATTTCCCTGGTTGGTAACCAACAACAGCAGAACCTTGATACAAAGTACATAAACGGACTTAAAATTCTATATTTAATACCGAATAGTACTTTATACTGAACATGTATTTAATGATATTATATCTGCTGGGGGGTTTAAAATAAGTAAAGAGAAAAGTATTATAAAGTCAAATACTTCCAGCTGAGATTTTACTGTACAGTATTTCTTTACGTTCCCAATTGTAATAGTCAACACAATGAAATTTTACCCTGTAACAAAGCTGTTACACATCAAAATCTGAAGTTCTTGGTACCTTGCAGAGTGGAACGAAGAATTTTTGACGGCTGTTAACATCGAGGTCTTGAGAGCGATGAGGGTGAAGCAAGATGAGTACGGAGCAGCGCTGGAAGGCAAGGGGTGGGGGAAATGGGAGATCTCAGAGAAAATCTGCTGACCAGCAACGTCGTCCAGCACAAGTCCCACATGTCGAATATAAACAAGTTGTGCACATGAATTACTTCTGCTGAATACTTTGCCGACCTCCCGTGGCGCAGTTGATTGGTGTGCCGCCGGTCTAGGGTGCAGGAGGTTCTGGCTTCGAATCCTAGGTAAGGTATGGGTGCTAGTTTAAGTTAGGTCATAGGTTAGTTTATAAGCCAACACCGGGGGACGTTAATAAGCCCTTTCCAATCCAATCCAGTACAAGTATACCACACATATGCCCAGTTTCAGGGAAAAAAGTTATATTTTATTTAGGCCTAATAACAGATGAATGTGATATTAGTCAACATGTTTNTGCCCAGTTTCAGGGAAAAAAGTTATATTTTATTTAGGCCTAATAACAGATGAATGTGATATTAGTCAACATGTTTATTAAGGGCATCTTTGGATCAATAAAAAAAAAAAGTTAAAATACTGAACAGGCTACAATGGTGTTAAACAAAGACTATTATAGAGACCAATATTAAAAACAAATGAAAGTACTTGCACATACATGGATGTAACCTACTTGAAGTATTGTACCATTTACATAATAACTCTAGTAAAACTCTCAACTAACCTGTGCGACTACCTGCACCAAGTCTAGGCAGATGTCAATATCTCTGCGATCCCTGGAATGCAGCTCTAACTTCTCGAACAAACACTCTCTGGCTTGAGCCNTGCCCAGTTTCAGGGAAAAAAGTTATATTTTATTTAGGCCTAATAACAGATGAATGTGATATTAGTCAACATGTTATTAAGGGCATCTTTGGATCAATAAAAAAAAGGTTAAAATACTGAACAGGCTACAATGGTGTTAAACAAAGACTATTATAGAGACCAATATTAAAAACAAATTAAAGTACTTGCACATACATGGATGTAACCTACTTGAAGTATTGTACCATTTACATAATAATTCTAGTAAAACTCTCAACTAACCTGTGCGACTACCTGCACCAAGTCTAGGCAGATGTCAATATCTCTGCAATCCCTGGAATGCAGCTCTAACTTCTCGAACAAACACTCTCTGGCTTGAGCCTGACAGAAAAAATTCATCAGAATATTCAATCACAACAAACTATAGCAATTCATTTTAAAATACTATTATTACTATACAGTATATCCAAGCACAAAATGTAATCACAGGTCTTATCCAACTAACATCCCGCTGATCTCACGCCCAAGACTGTAAGTGTTACATAAAAAACTAACATAGTTACAAATGCATGTGTGGAGTTAACAGCACAGATAATTATTCACTGACTTTTAATTGTGAGGATTCACACGCCCGACAGGTACTGCTGTAGTGTATATAGAACATGTTCAATTACTGATCATACTAACAGTTTTCTATATTGTTTTTTTTTCAACAACATGCCAATTTCCATGATTGTTGACTGTTGACAGCTGACAGGGATGACTGCTATGTGTAATACGAAACCAGACATAATGATCACAGATTTGAATCACACTTCAATATTATTTTAATGTACAGAGGCACTTTTCGTGGTGGGGAAAAAGTCAAATATTTTCACTGACGATGGTAATGTCAACAACAATTTTAAAAAGGAAACGACATACCAACATCAGCTGTACAAGCATGTCGATCATCTCTGGCCCCAGGTTCATAATCGGAGCATTCGTGAAGTTCTCGAGAATGTAGCGGAAGGTTCCGGATGCCCGGAGGAAGCTGTCGACGGCAGGATCCTAGCCTTTGGACAGTAACCTGTCCTGCTTGGCACCAATCTGGGTGCACAGTGCACCAATGTTGAAGAGCACACACGTTTACTCAAGGACCACGGTGCGCTGGCAGCTGGGAACCCCAGTGAGGGAGTCATACCTGAAAGAGTTCGCAAATACATCAGGAGCCTGCAGTAGATCTTGCTGTGCATTCAAAAACTACACAATTTTAAAAAGATAGCAAGGTGTTATGATGGTATTATTGTTCACGCACCAGCCGCAGTGATTTAGTGGAGTCACACGTGGCATAAGCTGCTGTTTCTCAGCAGATTTCCTCCACGTGCTTCCATTTCACCCCTATGGGCACTAAAGACTGAGTTTAAAGCACACTACAAATCCATCAACTCAACTCAAAATACAGGATAAAAACTTTGACCATGAGTAATTTTAATTACTTCCAGGAATNCTACAAATCCATCAACTCAACTCAAAATACAGGATAAAAACTTTGACCATGAGTAATTTTAATTACTTCCAGGAATCTTAGTCCATCATTTACATAAAGCACTTCAGTGACAAACATAACTTTTATTTACGAAGTGATTTTAAAATAATCTGCACAATTTATTGTTATTTACATACACCATCATCTAANAAACATAACTTTTATTTACGAAGTGATTTTAAATTAATCTGCACAATTTATTGTTATTTACATACACCATCATCTAAGTTTCGAGGACTTTACTCGATAACAAAACCTTCAAGGAAACGAGAGCCAAAACATGTGCTTTCTGCTCAGGGGTAGAACCAGCTAGTTAGTGGGGGCAGCACCCAAAGAAAAAATGGCCGAGGGCTATCCAGTTCAGTCAAGGAGGTCAATGAACCCACAGACTGTTCACATCCCTACACATAATCACAGAGTTATTATGAATACGAAAGTGAAATATCTTCTTATATCGCGATCTCCAGCCGCNACATCCCTACACATAATCACAGAGTTATTATGAATACGAAAGTGAAATATCTTCTTATATCGCGATCTCCAGCCGCAAACGCAAGCAAAGTGACGTCACCGACCAGCAACATGTTGAGAGGCGAACGGGATTTGATCCCAGGCGGGACCGCTCCCAAATTTTAGTATGCGGAAATCGTAGCAGATGATGCAGCTGGCCGGAGGGTTTCTTCGGGGATCTCCCCGTTTCCCCACATCTGCATTCCGGCGCCGCTCCGCACCCACTTAGTTTCATGCTGGGTTCACAATAGTGAGACAGGCGCGACGCGACAAAGAAATTTCGCCTTATTCTGAATGGATACGTCAGGCAGGCATGAAAATGGTAACATCAATCAAGATATTTTCTCGTTTTGGTACTGATAATGTTTCATCTGTTACTCAGGATATTTATTTTAAAATACAAATAAACTTAGGTGCCAATTTAACAGTGTGATCAGTATTTTAAGAACGGACTTCTAGCCCCTTTTCAGGGTTTGTCGCGTCCGCAACACGAAAAGAATAGGACTATTTTTCTAATCTGAAATTTCGTCGCGACTGTTCGCACTATTGTCAATCCAGCATCACCCTCGTCGGCTCTCAAGACCCCGCTGTTAGTTCACCGAGGAAGCCGACATATTCTATAGTTACATCACGAAATTAATAACATCATCATACTGCCTGAGTGCGTCCGATAAACTGTTCTGGCTCACGACTCACCACTAACGGACGGCCATCGGCGAGAGGAACAGCGTCGAAGGCCCAGTCGAGCCATGCCAGACACTGCTCGTCGCACCCGAGCGAGGCCTTTCATCTCCCACACACGTATAGGCTGTTAGCTGTTCGCCATTAATTGAGCACTTTTTAAATCCACCTTTGAAAAATGTCACTGCCCCTAGCTGCATGTATTTTAACGCGTGGGCGACGCTGAACCCTCATATGCCACCGAATGGCCATGAGACCGGGAGACTTGGCTCCCATAACTCACAGGGTGTTTGTAAAGANTGAACCCTCATATGCCACCGAATGGCCATGAGACCGGGAGACTTGGCTCCCATAACTCACAGGGTGTTTGTAAAGCCAGATGCACCCCGACACATATAGGGGCGGACTAATTGGCCAGCGCCCAATAAAGTAACGACGGGGGGAAAGTACTTCCATGTCATGAACGTTGAATTAATAGTGTCAGGTTAACATTGGTGAATACTGAGATGATATATCTTGATTCCTGGTTTTTTTTTAACGCTTACAGATTTATTTTGTAAAACGATACCACAATTTTACTTAGCCGACGCATGAATAAAGTTATGCGGCCAATGGCAATGCTAATTTCACGTAAGCGGAAGAATACACAATGTGCGTGCAAGTGGACTGTAAGCTGGGCTTTCAAAAGTGCTCAGTTTACTGCGAACAGAGTATACGNAATACACAATGTGCGTGCAAGTGGACTGTAAGCTGGGCTTTCAAAAGTGCTCAGTTTACTGCGAACAGAGTATACGAGTTTTGACGATTGCAACCTGAGACGAGCCGGACTCGCAACCACGTTCGTGCGTGCATCGGCCGCTAAGTGACTGCCAAGATTGAGCATATATACGTCTGTCTGATCTGCCAGAGTTGACCGTGCTGTCGCTGATAGAGCATTTCATTGGTTCAGGCGACCTGTGGCATCAGATGCCGGCGGTGCAGGTGCGTGGTGAGGTGCTGACCAGTTGGAGATGACCAAACTTTAACTTTCGAGGTCAGACATGGTGGACTGCACCATCAGCATCTGACGTCAGCGCCGAGACCAATGAGATGCTTTGTTTATACACAGAAACTAGAAAGCGCGCGAAAAAGTACACTGCGTACATAACCTATTTAATGGCTAATATATTCGTTTAGTTGTTTGAATATAAAGAGCTGGACTGTTTGCTATGTGATGCAGTAAGACTTAAGGTCTTTGCTATATAATATCAATGACGAGCTGTAAAATATGCGGCGAAGAAATGTCAAAACACACGGCAAATGGTAACATAGCAATGCAAAGAAAAATGACGACCTGTTTTTCCAACTGCATCCATCAGAAAAACTTTCATGTGTGCCAAGGTTTTTAACAACACACGCTACGAATGTTTAAGAGAACACGGCAGTGAAATTGTTCTCCCAAAGGGAATGTTAATTACGAAAACATCCGAAAACTGAGCATTCTAAATAAAATATTTAAAATTTCTTACAAAAAATCTTATTTGAAAAAGAATGAGGCAAGAAGTTTATTATGAGTTATTNAAATAAAATATTTAAAATTTCTTACAAAAAATCTTATTTGAAAAAGAATGAGGCAAGAAGTTTATTATGAGTTATGCTTATTACAAACTGAACTAGTGGCCAACCACTGGGAGGGAGGATCACCCCTACTGGCTGAAAAGTGGAGGGACAACCACCCCATTACCCCTCTTCACTACTCTACACCTATGGTTCAAACTATTGGTTAACAAGTCAGCTGGCATCTCATTTGTCTCTCTCCCCCACCATTCANAAATAAAATATTTAAAATTTCTTACAAAAAATCTTATTTGAAAAAGAATGAGGCAAGAAGTTTATTATGAGTTATTCTTATTACAAACTGAACTAGTGGCCAACCACTGGGAGGGAGGATCACCCCTACTGGCTGAAAAGTGGAGGGACAACCACCCCATTACCCCTCTTCTATACTCTACACCTATGGTTCAAACTATTGGTTAACAAGTCAGCTGGCATCTCATTTGTCTCTCTCCCCCACCATTCACATATCTCTCTCCCTCTCTACTCTCTCCCTATACCCTCTCTATCATCCCCCCTCTCTCTCCTCCCCCACCAAACCTCCTCCCTCTCTCTCTCCTCCCTATCTCACCTCTCTCTCTCCCTCTCCTCCCTCCACACCACTCTCTACTCCCTCACCTCATCCCTCTCCCCCTATCACCCCCACCTCACATCCTCTCTCCTCCCTCACCTCTTCCTCTCACTCTTCCCCCTCTCAGCACTCTCTCCTCGTGGCATGCATACTTTTTCGTTTCTTTGTCCCGAAGCATTACCAGCCAGAGAAGAAAGCTTCCATACTAACATATTTATGTACAGATAGTTTTATTTTTCGCAAGCTCTGCATAATTATTAAAGTAACTTATTCGTGTAAAGCGATTTTGAGTTATTCCAAGTCATATATTTCCAACTTGGAATTAGCTATAATGTTAAAGTGTGATAATAGCTACATGTCTTGGACAGTACAAAGGCATGTGGATTAGCTGGCAGCGTGTTGATAAAATATACAACTTCAACTTAACGCACCAGCTGATACACTGTCGTCGGAAACTTGCCAACTTACATGAGACAGACTTTAGTATCTACACTGCCAACTACATTGGCAAACCAACATTATCAGGGTAGTAAGGTCTCTTGACGTCAAACCAGTTTATATCCCATTCGCCCACAAACATGTCACTCATGCCTCAACGTGTAGTTAAAGAAGAGGCCAAAACCAACAACATAGGCACCAGGAAAAACCCCATTCAAGTGGGGACCACAGGTTCTCCCTCACCAAGGGGAAAATGACCTTGGCGTCATATTTTAACAGTCATTCTCACTAGTAAGAATGACCAGGCGACATGCTACAAGGTTGAGGTGAAGTCAGTACATGTGTCATCACGTCAAACCAGACAGGGTTTGAACCCTGGATGACTGGCTACCAGAGCCAACCGACGCGCTTCTTGGCAAAGGGCACCAACAGACAAAGGTGAAGACTGTCCTAACTGCTGTATGTCAGACATGTGATGGGAGCCAGCCAAGCTCTGCTCCTAAAGTTGCAGGAGCGATGCAACCTGCATACAAGGAAAACCACATTTACAGCGTCGCCAGAGATAGCAAGCAGCCTTCGCCACTAAGGATGGAACTCCAACGTTAAGATACCCGACCGGCCGATATAAGCGAACACACAGACCTTGCCTTGCCAGATGATACTCAGCAGCTCGCTACACCAGCTTATACTGCCTTGCTCAGGAAATACCCCGGCTATCTTCATTAGACATCTTCCAGGCCTTCAACCCCCAAAGAAGTTTTCAACTCCCTGTTTACACTCACCACCACTCAGGTCTCTTCTGGACAACAGCATTACAGTTAGTTAGGGTCAGTTAGCCGCATCTGCTCTTGTCTAGTTAACACCCAGGTCATCTTCACCTGATATTACCGTAGATTACTTTCATTACAGTTAATTTGATAGTTAGGAGTTAGTATCGGCCAACATATCTGCTTCTTTGGGATTAAAACACATGATCTTACCTACTCTCGGAGTACTTATTTCTAGGGTGACTGTGACTTTAAGCCAAAGTCGACGTACACCTACTAAGGAAAAGCAGATGATCACGTCATTGAAACTCTTTATGCCCAAACTAGAGTGCGACTGTGCCCATCTCAAAACATGCATATTAGACGACCAACCATAATGTGGACCAGATACGCCAAGGTGCCTGGTGCACACATACGGTAGAGCCACAACCGCTTGAGACTCAATCCACCAGGCGGCTAGTCATTCAGCCCAACGGATTCACTCCATCCACTGCATTGTTATTTTCGCTGGTTAGATATAGGAGACTGTCTGGGTGGCGTAGTCACGAGTGACTACACACTTAGCTAGGAAATTTTGTCACCTGCGCTTCCTTAGCATGGTAGACCTCAGATCCCTCCTCTATGTCCTTCACCCATAGGAGTAGTGCAAAGTGGAGAGCCAAGATGGCAGCTACTGCCTCCTAGCCTAGCCGATTGGACTGCAACCCAGCGCTAACTGCCCTCAGCAGTCAATCACCACGGGAACGAGCTGAAGCCGCCTGCCCAATGAAGAGGCCTCACCTCCCAGTTCCCCCAGTTCTCTCTTCCAGCCACCGACAAGAGCGCCAGCGTGTAATATCATAATGAAAGGCGGAGCTTCTACCCAACCTTTTTTTATATTCAAATGTAAACGATCTTATCTGTGTTGAGGTGTGAGACGCCATGATCAGTGGTGCTATCTTTGCGGTTGAGTGTACAACTACACTCTTTGGAAAGGTATATTTTAGTTACTACCCGTCCCCCATAATGCGGAGGCAATAGTCTCATGGAATGAAAGTCGGGGAAAAGAAAAATCAGAATGCACACCGATGTACACATATGGTCCCTTTTGACCTGGACCATGTAGTTTAGGGTGTGTTCACACAAGGTATTAAATATTTTGGTCTGGACTGAACATGGCATTCGATAGTATTCAACTACTGCAATTTCATGAGGACAAAGCGTAATTGTTTGTTTGGAAGTGGATACAGCACCTTTTGAACAGCCACTCCTCACATGTAGTTCAAAAAATCCTAAAATTACTTTTTTTGAAATTTGTATAAGTAGCCTTTTAAAGCAAAGAGAATAGTAATATCTTATTGTGTTAATGGTTAATGCGCTATTGAGGAGTCCTTACACATTTTACACCTTTTCAACCTCTGAGGCTAGATTTCAAAAAATTCTTATCGGGTGCCTGCACTTTAAGGGGAAACCAGACCTGAATTGTCACACCTTTACGTCTAGTGGTTTTGTTTGTGAGTCCAGTCCAGTCCAGTCCAGTTCAGTCCAGTCACTCCATTTTATATACAGAGATTATGTAACTTAGTGGCCACTAGTAAATTTCTGCGAACTTTTCTTATAATTATACAACGTTGAGGAAGTTTCAATTTTATTTTCAAATATCATAAGTTGATAAAGCATATACAAATATATGGTGCAAGTCATGGACACACAGGTAGCACATTCATTTGATATGNAATGTAGCACATTCCTTTGAGATGTCAAGGTCGGGGGAACTATGAATTTGGGAGCAGTTTGTACAAAGTGACTCATTCTGAGATAAAGGAAGTTGAAGGTTGTTTGCGACAAAACAAACATCATATGGTTTTCCCTTACAAGACACAACAGTACCTATAAACAGTAACTATAGACTATACACTGTAAAGTGAGCACTTTTGAAAGCCCTCTAATTTGGTATAATGATCAAAAAAATTATTTTATTTTAACCTTAAGCATTAATTTCCGACTGCGGTGGAATATACACACAGTGTTTATTACTTACATGGCAACATTAATTTAAAAAGGTGGTTAAAGGATAAAATATGGCAGAAAGGTGAAAATAACTTTGACTATAATGCGAGTACAGACTGTACACATTAAAGTGAGCACTTTTAAAGGAATAGCCACTATTAACATACAATAAGCTAAGGCAAGGATACAACAGTTATTCAATAACAGTACCAATGCAGGGCCAGGAAAAATGCATAATTTTGTCAAGTATTGGGCTACTGATACTTTTGTGTGCGCTATTCATGGGCAATAAGGAACGCGATCAACTGTTAGATTGAAGAATGGCCTGAACTTACTAAAGCCTTTACTCCAGCCAACTCCTCGATTATGGTAACACAGGTGTCTCTTGTTTTACCAGTCTCCAGTTATGCTTTGACGTGTCTCTTCACTTATAACGTTTATTTACGCAGTCTCCTGATTTCACTATTACGTGTTTTACTGTGTGATGTTTTGCAGCACATGTCTGTAGTTGGTATAGAGATGAAATATAATGTATAAATTATAAGTACGTAACAACATTATCTATGGAGCTTCGTTTCAGAATTTTAGCATTAAGGTGTCACAACTGTAATTATATATATAACTTGTTAAATCAAGCACAGGAGGGAAAATGAAACAAAAACACTTCAGTAAGTCACATAATATTTACATAGAGAGTTTTATTGATACAATAAACACAATACAGTCTATGCACTTACATTTATTTCAAACTTTAATTTATAACCTGTAAAATGAGTAATTTAGCCTTGAACTTTATTCAAGACGAAACAAGCTAATTATGGAAATGAACGTGTACTGTGTAGTATATGATATTTGCGAGGAACGTAAGGGTTAAAAACGAACACCGGTACGATTCAAACAGTTACCATTTTTAACACACTGAATCTACCAGGAACACACAACTAGGTGGTTCATTAGGGGACAAGTATACATTAGTACAGGATTAACTAACACATTTTCTGTCCAACATTTTAACCAAAACCTTTGGTAGTATTGAAGTTGATTTAAATGGTAGGTAATTTTTAAAACCTGTTTTTTTTTTAAATTTTATGCAGAATTTACACTGACTTTTTATTTATGAGCACAGCCATTTTAAGACCTAAACTTTTGTTCAGGCTCAATAGCACCATTGATGAAAGGTGCCGTAATACATTAGGAGTAAATTAATTTGTACCATAATTTATGCAGTCTTCTGCAGAANTTGATACAATAAACACAATACAGTCTATGCACTTACATTTATTTCAAACTTTAATTTATAACCTGTAAAATGAGTAATTTAGCCTTGAACTTTATTCAAGACGAAACAAGCTAATTATGGAAATGAACGTGTACTGTGTAGTATATGATATTTGCGAGGAACGTAAGGGTTAAAAACGAACACCGGTACGATTCAAACAGTTACCATTTTTAACACACTGAATCTACCAGGAACACATAACTAGGTGGTTCATTAAGGGACAAGTATACATTAGTACAGGATTAACTAACACATTTTCTGTCCAACATTTTAACCAAAACCTTTGCTAGTATTGAAGTTGATTTAAATGGTAGGTAATTTTTAAAACCTGTTTTTTTTTTTAATTTCATGCAGAATTTACAGTGACTTTTTATTTATGAGCACAGCCATTTTAAGACCTAAACTTTTGTTCAGGCTCAATAGCACCATTGATGAAAGGTGCCGTAATACATTAGGAGTAAATTAATTTGTACCATAATTTATGCAGTCTTCTGCAGAAAAAATATATATATATATATATATGTCCCAAGTGAAAATATACGAAACCTAAATAATTATTTTAGTATTAAAAGCATACATGTTTGAAATTAAATGCAACTGCCATCGCAATAATGTGATACAATTTTTATCTTTCATCGGCACAAATGTGTATATAACTTATCATTCTCGCCGTTTCCTTTTATCGGGGGTTTTGTGTACGGATTCCGCGGTTCCCAATTGAAGAATTGTAGTCAGCGTGAGAATTTACGTGATACGTAGGTCTTAATTCTCAGAGTGATTTCAGCTTTCCGAGTCTCGCGTTCTGGCTTGTTACCGTGCGTGGCTGTTTACAGTGAAACAATATATTTTTTTTATGGAGTAATTCTTGACTTTACAGGAAAATATTCTCTCGAATTAGTACAGTTATGTAGCACTTCACTAAACTACACGCCGTTAACTCTGTTTTCAATATACAGAATGTTTCCAGATTGCAATTGCAAACTACCAGGGTTTGTAGATAGCACTGTCAGATTTATATTCAAAACAATGTCCAAACGTGTGGTGCTCCACATATAAGAAGATTAATTTTTCTAGCCTNAAATTTTCTTTTGAAAAATGCTACCATTCCATCAGTATTTTCTTAAGACGTTGTCACGTTCAACTATCGTCAGTACACCGACTTTACAGACAACCAATTTTTTTTTTTTTTGGAGTAATTCTTGACTTTACAGGAAAATATTCTCTCGAATTAGTACAGTTATGTAGCACTTCACTAAACTACACGCCGTTAACTCTGTTTTCAATATACAGAATGTTTCCAGATTGCAATTGCAAACTACCAGGGTTTGTAGATATCACTGTCAGATTTATATTCAAAACAATGTCCAAACGTGTGGTGCTCCACATATAAGAAGATTAATTTTTCTAGCCTACTGTCTCAATCTTCGCCGTATATTGACATGTTTGGGTGCTTGGTGAATGCGTATGCAACCGTGTTCGTCCGAGTATCTGGAAAATCGACGTTAACGTCGTTTAAGTGCCTAAAATTATTTTGTATGTTTTTAAGATGTTTCACAGTTTTCTGACATAATATTAATACAATTTTGATAAAAAAAATCCAAATTAGTTTTAAAAAAACTTCATTTTTTTTGGTATAATTATTAAATTTTGTGCTAAACAAATTTCAAAAAGTAGATATCTGAACGTTGCTTTACATTTAACATATTTCCCACCCTCCAATACCCACGAATTTCACTAATTAGTAATTTCAGTAAATTCCATTATGGCTCCGACCCTACTGATGGCGAAAAGTGATGATGATTAACAATATTTTTTGGAAGCTAGAGCCCTTTGCGTGGCTCGGAATATTACCGAGGACAATGTATTTGCCTACGATGAGGTAGTTAGACTTATTTCCTTAGCCCATTTACAGTCCCTAATAAATTGCAATTGGAACTTCGAAACACCTTACGCAGTTGTCTATTTTGGGGATGAGCGAATGATTAGTACCACAAATTACGTAAGTTGTATTAACACATTTTGTTCTGCGTTAACCAGCCGATTTGCAAATGAGACTGTATAAGAAACTGACCGATATAGATTCAGCAGTTCTCAAAAGTTTTGCGTAAATTTTAATTTTATTTGTGAGAAAATTAAGCATTTGACCAAAATTAAACAGTAAATAAAATATTCGGTTCCTTCTCTTAAAATTTTACGTATAATATAGAGCAGTCTGTTTTAAGTTGCCGGGTACAGAAAAATATCATAAACTGCTTACAGCACTTTGTCATATTTTAGATTGTTCTAGAAATAGAATTTTTTCATCAAAATTCTTTACACGTTATACGTCTGTTGGCCAGTTCAGCCAGTATTTAGAAACAAATGAAGTAAACTTAGAGGTAAATTTGAAGTGTTAAAATATACCGTACGTAAATATTTTGTACTTGATATCTCGTAGACCTTTTAAATTAACAACTGTCGCAAAAGTAATTTTAAACATAAAATTCTGAGGCGCTAGTAATAATTTTTAAGTTAGAAACATTTGTCAGCAAAGTAAACAGTTTCCTGTCATGTATTTTGATTTGCTATTCTCATTTGCCTCGCAAAGTCTACATATAAAATGTCATTCTAAAAATCCATCAGAAAACTTTTCAGTCTTAATAACGCAAGTGCTATATTACTTTACCTCAGTTGCGACAATCATCTTTTACTGCAGCCATTTTACGAGTAATATTAATGTTAAGCTTACAACATTTTTCCACATCTTACCAATAAACATATGTTAAAACTGATTATCTTCCATTTTTTTAATATTAAACTTCTACGTATTTGTGTCACTATTAATATTTTTTTCTCATGAATAATATTAATGCATTCAAGTGCTACGAATAATTTTAGTAGTCTGAATAGTGTAAATAGTTTCGCTGGGTATTTGCAGTGAAAACTATTCTTACATTACACAATTGAAATCATGGTCTTTATAACACAAAAAAAGTAATCTGGCTGCAATGTGTTTGGTTGTAGAACATATATTACGTTTATTTCGTTAAGTTTGCACGTTTATTTAAATATTTTACATATTTTTTTGTTTTTAGTTTTGCGAAAACATTTTTTATTTACAGTGTCATCTCAAATAATAGTGCAAATAGTTTACTTTCGCTTATGAGATGGCAAAGCGTCATACACAAGTTGATCGTTTATGATATAACATGAAAGAATTTGTTAATTACATGTCTCATTACGTTAACATCAGATAATGTTTTTTGAACTACAGCTACATAATATAACAATTATTATGTCACATGACCATTGTAATTTACACTAAATACATTAATATAAATCTCAACATAACAGTCATAGACTATTTAAGTAACTACTTTTAGACAAAGACAGTTCAAAATATATATAAAATTTATCCATAAAATATATAACACTGAAAACATTATAACATAAAGACTTAGATAATATTTTGTTACTTCTTCTACGATGGATAATTCAAATAATAATGTTGGTCGAGTTTAATAAAATGCAATCAATTACCAGCTCCCCAGATGAATTAGTCAATAACTAACATGATTATTTGGACTAAATTTAAATAGTATTTATATTCAAGAAAACATTCAGTATTGTAGTGAATAACTATTTTTAGAACACCAAACAGATCTTNTTTAAATAGTATTTATATTCAAGAAAACATTCAGTATTGTAGTGAATAACTATTTTTAGAACACCAAACAGATCTTGGTGTACTTAATCACAAAATAGCAAATCGTGTGTTTACTTTCATACTCTTAGATTTTTAATGCAACCAGGAACAATTTTAAGTAGCCTACGTTTTATGCTGCTAAACTGTTGTATTACTGGTTCAAACAAGTAGTACTTTTACANACAATTTTAAGTAGCCTACGTTTTATGCTGCTAAACTGTTGTATTACTGGTTCAAACAAGTAGTACTTTTACATTTTTGTAACAAGGCTATGGTAGATTACACTACAGCTGCAATAAATTATGCATATTTATTTAATTCTAACAAACAGGACCGGGGTAGCAGTGTTTACATGCGAACGCAAAATGTGTGGCTTTCCGTAAATACAGGTATAAAAATAAATTACATCTCTTTTGACTTATGGCTGGGTGTCATGTTAGTTCAAGTATTCTAATTACATGATGTGCGTTTAGAATTATTACTAAAACCCTTGAAACGTATAGTTGTTTGTTTTTTTTTAACACGTGGATCATTTTTAAATATAATTATTAAGTTTCTTTTACAAAGTTTTAGTGACTTTCATATGCAGCTGTTGTTGTGTTTTCTTTCAACGCTACAGAATTAATAATTATTGAAGGGCGAATATTTTAAATATTATAGAGAGAACGTCATTCATGAGTAGAAACAGGAAAATTTTGCATTTTAAACAACTTATATGCTAGACTCCACTGTCCTATGTACTTGCGAGACTTAGCTTTGTGTTCATTGGCTGCTTCCCCAGTGTGTAGCCAGTTCTACCTCTGACCAGGTGGCACGGGATTGGTTGCTTGTTCCCTTGCAGGTCTGCTATTGGCTCAGAGTTCAGCTTTGCGTGTCTAATAAACTGTGATACAATTGCAAACACAACAGAAATGTACGAGTGTTTGAAGTCTAACGTGTCCCAAAACTAATTTGCGAAATTTTCCAGTGTCTATTCACGAGTACATTCATAAAACGTATGTACCGTATTTGAAAAGTCAAAAANTAATTTGCGAAATTTTCCAGTGTCTATTCACGAGTACATTCATAAAACGTATGTACCGTATTTGAAAAGTCAAAAAAATACTGACAATCGGATCAGTGTCCGTACTGAATGATGCAAAGAATTAGTGGCAAACCTTCATCATGCTAGGNAAAAAATACTGACAATCGGATCAGTGTCCGTACTGAATGATGCAAAGAATTAGTGGCAAACCTTCATCATGCTAGGAAAGTTAATTATGTGAGAAGGATTTCAAAGTTACCAATATGGGATGATACTGTACTGCTGCAAAATATACTAGTATTTTTCTTTACAACATTTTAGCATGTCATTTGTGTTAAACAATTAAAAATCTGTGGAAGTTGAAAAATTTATTTCAATTATTTGTCACTTCAAAGCAGTAGAGAACTTTGAAAATAATATTAAATAATCTTGACCGATAAACATAACTATCAGCTGCGTATATTTAAAGTCTTTTGAAACAACGCACATCATCAAAACTAAACATTTTTGGTCTAATTTTCTTACTAGGTCAACATAGAACTTAATACAATTGACATAAAAAGTTATATTACCTGTAAATTGGTTCTAACAGAAAACGTTATCAGTTTTGTTGTCAAATATACAATTTTCTGTGATGCACCAATGACATATCTCAACTTAACAGAACATTGTCTATTCTAAACAAACTTTAATATACATAAGAAACATTAACTCTATATACAATTTTTGTGTGGAGTTTTTACTGTGTTGATTCAAAGGGTTGGTTTATCGCATTCACATAGAATTTTATAATTTAAAATGTACCTTGGTACCAAACTAACCTTCCTTTAACACTTGCTTAATTAGTGCTACTTATTGCTCCAAAATGGTTTTTTTGTGTACATGCACACCTTCAACATATGTTCACGTCAACGATGGTGAAGGAATAAGTTTATGTTTATTGGACAATGACACATGTATTACATAGAGACAATCTATACAATAAAACTATATAATGACTAAGCAGTTTTCGCTTTTCCACCCCTGTGCAATAAACTGTACATTTTGAAAAACTACGCTTCACTCGGGTGAAGCAATATGTTTGTACACAACTACACGGATAGGAAATATCACTGTATAAAATTAATTCACTTTACAATAAACTAACCCA
Source organism: Clitarchus hookeri (assembly GCA_002778355.1). Taxonomy (NCBI): domain Eukaryota; kingdom Metazoa; phylum Arthropoda; class Insecta; order Phasmatodea; family Phasmatidae; genus Clitarchus; species Clitarchus hookeri. The sequence continues at coordinate 159,004 of NQII01002785.1, forward strand.
CTTTATATATTTATATATATATATACATTTTACTGGGTTGAATTTACGTAGCAATAAATGTGTGGCATGTGTTCAACATGCTAATAACTTACTAACATTTCTTCATAAGATTGTAACTGTGTGATCCATGTTTTTAATTTTTACGGATATGACGAGAAAAATAAGTTCTTGATAACGGGCCCTGTACATAAGATATAACTAATTTAATGATTGCAAATATTTTCATACAGGATGTTTATTGCACCTTTGAATAAAAATACTTTTCCTTAATTTTTTGAAAAAGTAAACCTGTTATGCATAAAGGACTATCTTGTTCTCGAAGAAATTTGTATGTTTTCATAAATGTGGTTTTCAAATTTACAAGAAGCTTGTATGAAGGGGTACCTTCGTTACACTACAATGTTCTGGAGCTCTTTAGNATGTGGTTTTCAAATTTACAAGAAGCTTGTATGAAGGGGTACCTTCGTTACACTACAATGTTCTGGAGCTCTTTAGCATCATGATGTGGTGGAAAGGTAACGAGAAACAACAGGCTGTAAGTATTAACCTTGCTCTGCATCAACGAAAATGAAGCTATATTAGGGCTCGTAAACAACACTCGGCACAGGTTTATTCTGTAGTTGCCGGGATAACTTTTGTAAAGATGCAGTTTATATTTTAATTGCTACTTTTGATTTACAAACTGAAGTTCAGCTTCCTTTTGGAACTTGATTTTGATGCCAATGAGTTGCAAATTAGTACTAGGTTGTTCGGAATCCACGCAAGATGTGCACATTTGCAAACCAGGGCACATTCACGGTTAAAGTGAGCATTTTTGAAAGCCCTCTCATTTGGAATAACAGTCAATAAATATATTTTATTTTAGCCTTGGACGTTAACTTCAGAGTGCGATGGTATATACACACTGTGTTTATTACTTACATGGCAATATTTATTTAAAAAGGTGGTTAAAGGATAAATAATGGCTGAAAGGAGAAAGTAAGTAGGGCCTCAGAAGTGCTCACTTTACCGTGGACAGACTATAATCCTTGACGTGTTGCGCCCTAATGAATGACAAAGTTCTCATTTTCTGACAACGAATAGTAAAAGTGGTTTTGAAAGTGCATTATGTTTAGCTACTTCACTGAGAGTAGTTTAAACACTGATTTTACTTCACCGAAAATACAGCATTTCTAGTTACTACAGTATTGGTTACACTAAACCAGTAATTCGGACATAAAGTAACATAATTTAAATACCTTTAAATATCTACTGCCATACATTAACTTGCTATATTTAAAAAAAAAAAAAAAACATTGATTTTAAATTTTCTTAGGAAAGTTCTGAACTTTTCATGGTTCCTGTCCATGTATTTATACATTATTCTGAAAAGTTTATGACTTGCAGCAAAGTTGGTTCAAGTTAACTTTGCTGCAAGTTCCCCATCCTATACTTTTAGTTATATATTGCAAGGCTTGCTAAGTTTGTGATGAAGCATACTACATAAATGTGGTATTTGCTAAGTTGAAAATATTTCATTTTCCTGTAGTGCACAAAAATTTAATGTTTTGCCAAATTTATAATCCAGAAAAATGTTAACTTTATTTCACATTTATCTGCATTATTTGAAATCAACGCCAGTTAGTGGTATGGCAGTTTGCAGTATTTATAATTATTTCTGGCCAGAAAGAGCTAAATGTTTGTGGTGAATTTGAAATAGTGCGGAAATATCCTCACACTTCAGGGAAGGGTAAGACTCGGGGATAATGTGTTAATTATATTACCAGTCAATAAGTTCATGGTGCGTAACTGCTTACACCGTCAGTCAGTTAATTAACATATTGACTGTTCTAGGGTTACTTCTACCGCACGATGGGAAGATCAATGTTAAAAGATTGGAAACCAAACATTTTCGCCACTAGGCAAGCGCTAATGTCGGCAATGTACCTGATTTTCTCTATTTTCTACGTTAAACAACAGCATAATAGTAATAATTATAAATCAAATATAAAATATCTTAGTAACTAAGTAAAATCTTTCTCCTTTATTATTCGCGTAGCTTAAAATGTTAATTATAAGTTACCTTTTGGAACACTGCGCAAGTAGAGGTGGAAATTTTCCCTGTGCCAAGCTCTCCCATAAGAAATCACGTTTGGTCCCTAAATAAACCATAATTGTACTATGTATAGAGACAATGTGAAAGTACAGCTTCAGCTGTCACCGTGTTAAAAAATTGTAACGATTTTGAACAGTGTAGAGCAATTTTCAGAGCTGTTATCGCTTACTTCCGAGTGCCAACTCTACTTCCAACATCTGTTTCTATCCCCTCCCTTCTGCTACTGCTGATGCAATGCGATCTTTCGATATTTTCGTATAGTTTCCTCCTAAATTGCATTTATAGAAAACACCTCACACTTAAGTTTCAACCACATTGCTCAGTAACTTATTAAAGCGAAATTGTTAAAACTAGTTCTGTAAGTTGGACAAATACTGCTCTGAAGAGTGAATTTATAGCACATGAAGTATTTTTTATTTAAACTACAGGATCAGCGCATTAATTTTCACGTAAATGGATTAATCCAGAGCGATTTTGCTACAGGCGATATTTCCATGTGATTTTCCTCAAATATTGCTCATACGAACTTTGTTAAATTTACACATTATAATTAAACTGAAAAATATTTCTGTACAGTTATAAAATTTACACGTTCTCTGAAAAGTATATCTGTACCTTATAGTGTTATATTTTGTAACTGTGGATTACAATGAGATTGTCTTTCATTTATGCTGGAAATTGCACACATTTTATCATTACTTATCTCTATAAAATATCAAAATATAACCTTTATAAGTTCAGCAACTTATCCTCCATGCATAACAGTTTTTTTTAAACATATAATGATGCTTTATTACTAATTTATATTATATCAAAATNTTTTTTTTAAACATATAATGATGCTTTATTACTAATTTATATTATATCAAAATATAGCAATGGGCCGAAGGAACTAGCCTTAGAAAACATTCTCTCTTTCCTTATGTACAATGGATAGAACTATAAAGTTTAATCTGCTAATAGGAAACTTTGTATACTATTATGTTATGATTGTTTTTCTTGTATTCTCAACTCGCTCATAAAAATATTATCCTGCCGAATGGAGGATCCCCGACATTGTGCGTTCTATTGAGTAGCTAGTTGTATCAAGTGGGTTTCGAAAATGAAGGTCTCTCCCTAGCTTACTTTTTTCCGAATATCCCTAGAAAGTTGCAGATAATGGTCCTTAAAGTATTGTCCAAGAGTACCGCGACTATGAAAAATTTTTAAAAGGCAATTTAAGGCATTATTACAAAAATGGGGCATTCCACCTTCGGTTTCTAAGGTAGTTTTCTCAATTACAGAAAACTATGAAACATTAAGTAACAAAGAAAGCTTATAGACCAATTTTACACCCATTGGTTCAAATGGCACACACTTAAAATAAGTTTGGAACCACGTACTTTCAGACAGCTGAAAATTAATTGTTACCGATTTTATTTTTTGCACAGATGTTACTGTGTCACGTTAAACAAAACGGCCAACAAGTCAAGGAATAACCCGTTGACTAGCTTTTCCCTACACTAAAGTACAACATCTGCAAACCCATCACCTTAAGTGTTTCCAAACATACTTAAGTGTGTGTGTGTGTGTGTGTGTGTGGTATATAGTACAAGTTAAACTCGTGAAGAAATGTTCATGTTCATCTGTACCTTCAATTCAATAATTTTTCTCTTTGTCAAATAAAGAGAGGGCCCTTATAACACATATAGGAGTGACATTTATACACGGTTTGATTTCACTCAAGGGGAAAATGATTAGCTATGCTTGGGGCACAGCCGTATATGCAACGGAGATCAAGACGTCTCCGAACGTTGATTGTACAGGCTGAAGGAAACATGTTGGGTATTCAGCATGCATAGTGAAAGGACAGACTTTCTGAGGTGGCGATTCGTCTAAGCAGTTTGGAATAAGAGGGAAATTTGGTCTCAAACGGCGTGTACTGTCAGCAGTGACGCACTGACTTTCCTTTTCGAAAAATTGTACTTCTTTGCTGCACTCAGTTCTACAGTTTTACTGTATCTCTCATACTTGTCATCAAATCTATAAGTCTATAGCAACAACAGCGTGTCGAACATTAATAAGATCCGTTTAAGAGAAATTAAATCCAATAATTAAATATTGATACGGTTGACTCGCCCATAAGGTAATGATGCGTTGGTCAAAAATTCATTTGTCTGGCCAACAACTTGGAGAAAAACCACGCTCTTGAACTGCAGAATCATCTAACCGAACTTAAAATTTGTTTTCCTGAAATTCCCTACACGAATTCGTTCTTTACAAACTGGCATGCAATGAAACAGGCACCCAAACGAAATGGAGTTAAACGAAAAATGCGTTAGAACCAAAAGCCATTCCTTTGCAGGCGCATTCAGTATAAAAATGCCCCACACCTCCACAAATATTCTTGGCGCAGTTTACAGGCATAACCAGTTAGGTTTGGCCCGTTCATGTCTTTTTGGATGGAAATGTAGGAAAAACCATTTCAGTCAAAAATTGTTAAAAATAATTATTGTTTGTACACAGTATGATCAAGTACTGTTATGTTTTTTTGCGTGAATAACGAATGCTCAATTACCGTTGCTGATACTGTTCAATGAATCAGAAAGTTTTGGCTGTTATGTTCTGTCATAAAGACATATTCTCACTTAATTGCAAATTTTTGTCCCCGTTCTAAAATTTTCATTACATATCCTTCTGGCAGTACATATATCTAGATTTGAGCAATTGAAAATAAAACTAGGTAATTATCTAATTTCATAAGAGATGAAAATGGATTACTTATTGAGACAAGAAAAATATTTAGAACATTAAAACATAGTGAGTAAATTGTGCCTGTCTTAATTTTTAATTCGGAGGAAGAAAGTTTATAAGCTAAATTTGTTTACTTAAAGTTCAGTTTCTTGGCAATTAATTGGTGTCCATATGATTTTTTTTAGATAAAAGAGAATGAAATTTTGCGAATGCAAGGCACTCATTTGCGATGAGTGAAGAAGTAATATTTTCTTGTTTCCCTTTGGGATTACAACAAATATTCGCTATGTTAAGGGTTCTGTCTACTTGCATTTAATTTGCGTACGCTTGAGGCATCGAAAAGCACGAGCTGTAAGGTCGACTATTGGCCACTCACCCCTTGCCACATTGCCTCTACGTGCAAGGTGCACAACTGGCATGCAGTCTTCCCGTTGGCGCCTTACCTGGACGTGACTGAGCGGGAGATAGTATGTTTTACGGCGCGCTAATTCAGATAAAGTATGGTTCGTGTTTAAAGACAACTCCGAAGTTTCTGTATTGAAAATTAAGCAGCTAAAAGAGATTCTGAAGACACCCATTTTTAACCATTCTCGTGCCCAAAAAATAAAAAAATCTTTGTATTTAAAAATGTGATCTTGAAACTTGTCGTTGGGACACAAACAGTTTCTTAAATGCTTTCCGTGTTTAAACTCCACTGCTANAAAATGTGATCTTGAAACTTGTCGTTGGGACACAAACAGTTTCTTAAATGCTTTCCGTGTTTAAACTCCACTGCTAGATATCCAACCGTTTATGCATCATGTGTTTTCTACCCAACTTCTGCAGCGCACTGTATGCTCCAACCAGACGAAGCCCGTAAGGTTATTCCATCTTTTTAGACGCTCTGTGTGACCCGCAACAACTCCATCTACACAAAGACCAATTTCGTAATGGTTCTAGTAATAAAATGGGTAAAAAGTTACAAGTTACGTTTGCATTACACTGAAGATGAAGCCACTCCGTTTTTGAAATGCGTTCGTAGAAATCAGACGTAAGGACCAATTTCATCTTAATCTTTGTATTTGCTCNAGCCACTCCGTTTTTGAAATGCGTTCGTAGAAATCAGACGTAAGGACCAATTTCATCTTAATCTTTGTATTTGCTCTTAAGTTTTATGGTGAAACCGTTAATTATGTGATATTTCAAAATTAAGCAATTGTTTTTCTAATAAAAAAATCCAATTTAATAATTTGTTGCTAAAGCTATAACAAAATTAACCTTGAATTAAGTTGTATTATTGCAGGTTGTCTATTGCCCCTGAAGAGCTGGACTGACCTCTTAGGGGAACCTTTCTCTGTCATATTGCCTCACACAGCACATGATATCCATTGTATNGGGGAACCTTTCTCTGTCATATTGCCTCACACAGCACATGGTATCCATTGTATATCCCGAATAGGTTCATTATGTGTCCACAATATCCTGACGTACATGGGATATCCTGAGGTTCTACCAGGTATTGTACCAAATTATAGATATTCTAGGGTAATCTCATTAAATATCTCTAGGATATCGTGTTGTCACATTCACAGGATATCTTAAAATTCAGCATGAATATCGTAGGAATGTCCTACATAAGTCTCTGGTATCCCGGTGTTTTTGGAATATCATGGGTGTAAATTTTTCTGGAGATCTTTAAGTTATATCTTTTAATACCATCAGGATAAGATAACCATTGGGATATTGACATCCTAGAATGACCCACAAATATACATATATTCAGGAAGTCCCTATACCTCCAGAAGTGCACATACGAATGAAAGATTGCCCGGGCACCCATCAAAGGTGCCCATTGGATGCACTAAAAATATATCTGGATATAAAGACGTTCAGATGTACCATGACACATCAACAGAAGTTTCTAGGATGTACCACGAATACGTCCACTGGATATGCAGCTAGGATATCCTTCAGATGTACCATGAATGTGTGTGTAGGACATCCCAAAAGATGACATTTGGACTACCATAGGTTATCTATACAGTATCACAGACTTACTTATAACTATGGGATATCTCCAATCTCCAAAATCCCTCAAGATATCCTTTGAATGTCCGTGGGACATCTGTGTGCTGTGTGGATGGATTCTCGTTATTTTATAGCTTGTTTATGTTTTTAGAAAATACATTTCTGAAAGCATTGCTATGCCCAACTAGCTATTGGCCTTACACAGCAGTATAGACATGATGACTGAACTACAAACTCGTATTTGAGTCACTATATCGATTTAACCAAATCTTGGCAGAATTACTTTTGTGGCATAACATAACACGTTCTCGTAGTTCCCGTGTCATGTCTGTACTGCAATGCAAGGTCAATAAACAGTTGTGAATAGGGGTACTTTCAAAAATTTATTTTTTTACAAATATAAAATAAAACTAGAAAAACCAAGAATCAAATATAGTGTGGGCAGGCTTCCCTTAAAGTATCTCGCTCACTAACTGGTAGGAAGTGCAATCTGGCTCACGCTAGGCCATTTTATATTGAAATGAAATTCATCGCAGTGTGGACAGTCACCGACGTCACCCAGGAGTCTGTAGTTTCACCGTGCTACATGAGGACCGGAAATTGTAGGAGGTGTCAGGAATGCAGCTACATGTTACTTGACGAATAAGTCCTTAAGGGTGGAGCATATGGAGGTGTCGCAGGTGTCCGGGGACGAGGCCGCCTCCTCCTCCTGCTGCGGCGGGGGCGGCTGGGGTTTGCCCGACGACGCCGGAGAAACCTTGGTCGGGGACGGGCCCGGCGGCGGTGATGACTCGCCGCCCCCGCTTCCCCTGCGAGCCAGAAACACCTCGATGGCGCTGCCCAGCACCTGCGCGTCCACCACGGAGCCACTCTTGCCGTCCCACACGACCTTGTGGTCCGGGGGTGGCGGCGGCGGCGGCGGCTCCGCCTCCGGCTCGGCGGGGCTGAGGCTCGCGTCGGCGCGGTCGTCGCGGAAGGTGACAAGCACCGGGGATTTCGCCGGCTGTAGCGCGGAGTCAGCCGACGCCTTGCGCGGCTGGTGGCGCTTGGCGAACCAGCTGGCGGGGGCGGCGCCCGTCACCCCCGGGGGCGACGCCGCCGCCCCCTTGGCGACCGCTGCCTTGCCCAGCAGCATGGAGATGTCGAAGCTGTTGGAACGCAGGTCCTTGAGCCTCTTGCGCTTGTGGTCGGCGGCGGCGGGCGCCTTGCGCNTGCTGCGGCGGCGGCTGCTGATGGTAGCGCGTCGACGCCGCCCCCGCCGTCCCCACGTCGAGCGGCTGCACCTCGCACATCTTCTCCTTGCCACCGGGCGCCTGCCACATCTTCAGCCGCACCTGCCACCATACACAGCGGGCGTCCAAACTAGAGTTAGCTGAACTAAATATTTGTATGACTCTTCGCCGTACGTACAATTAACATTGCCATGGGCCTGACCACATGATTCATTCGTCGGCCAAGCGAGACTGCGAAATTATTAACCAAGTAAATATGTTTTACAAATAAGTCCAATTTTACACTTACAAGCATAATTTAAACATTAACAAAATAAATTATTTTAGTATTCATACATTTTTACTTGAAACTTTTAATTCAAAGTTAAGACATTGAACTATTTTATTTCCGTCGTTACCAACTTTACTTGACGCTTGCCACCAAGCGCCCCCGTTAAAATATAAGCAGGCAGGGGACAGTGACATTTTCCAAAGGTTGGTTTCAAAATAACTCAAATAAACGTTAACAGCGTATAAACGGTATCAGTTATTACAAATGAGAATCGAGAGCAGGGCAGAGTTTTGAAGCATTTGCGTCCGAATGGCCTAGCAAAGTCAACTGAAGTGACTACTGATGAAAATGGGAAGTTTTTTTTAAAAATAAATACAATTTAAATGCTGTACAACGTACCTGAATAAATATGTCAAGTTTTACAGATTTACTTTTTAGTTTCTGGTTGAACTTGTTTTATTAGGATTGCGTTCAAGCATTAATAAATGCACCAACACACCGACTGTCCTAATTGTCACTACAGTCTCAAACAATCTCGCACTTTATTTTAGAACGGAGGCAATAAAATGAGTGCCAAATACACAGTTGATTTAAATAAATATTTTTTTGAAAGTCGAGATTTTTTTTTGCCATAACATAAAGGTTTTGTTTATTCAAATGCGTATATTGTTAGATGTACGAACACAGTTTTGCTGCTTTTCAAATTTTGTTCACTCAACAAAATATTTTGTTGGGGACTGATAAATATACGTTTGGCCATATACAAACGAGTATTCTGTTGGCAATAACTTTCTCTTGTTGAGTTTTCGGCCATGCTGGAAACTATATCGTTATCTGTGACTCATAAGGGTTAAGGACGCTCATGATACCAACATTATCTACGTTTTAAACATATTACTTTCTTTTTCGTTGTGATATGAAACAATTGTTTGAAAATAATATTACAATGGAAGAAAACGATTTTTAAAAAATAAATAAAACAAACTGTAGGTATTAAAACTGATATCTTTCTTCACAAAAAATTTCAAAATTGAACAAAATTACTTCACGAACAGTTATTTTGAGTTAAATCCTGTTCTTTTAATAGCACGAAATATATTTCTTGAAAAAAAATTTGTAAGGTTCGCTCGTAATTCAATTTTAACTTTTGAGTTAACATTTAAAGTCAACGAGGAATGTTATTTTCCAANTTTGTAAGGTTCGCTCGTAATTCAATTTTAACTTTTGAGTTAACATTTAAAGTCAACGAGGAATGTTATTTTCCAAATGATTTTGGTGTTTTAATCAAGCTGTTGCGAATATTGCGTGAGACACAATTCATAACAGCTTGATTATCCTTTATATATAGAAAAAAAAAAAGTTTTTTTGAACAGCTTTAAAGGCTGTTTTGGTGAAGTGATGTAGTAACTACAGAAAGCAATGATGAAGGAAGTGGGAGTACCCCAAGAAAACCTACAGGGCAAAGGCAATGTACGCCAAGATGCCGGCATGCTTGTTGGACCTTCAGAACCAACACACAGAGGATTCTACCCACCTATGGGGATGCAATACAGCAAACTTTCCCTCTACGAACTTTTCGGCACACACTTTATTTTATCTTTAACGTTTTCTTCCAGACTTGTTCACATTTTTTTGTTTAGAATACGTGTGGCCAAAAAAAACGTATTGATTAGCCTGAAAGTAGAAATTCAAAAGGGATTCAGAAAAGTTGGAAGTAACCACAAATAGAGTATAATCAGTAAAAGCGTGTTTTCATATTTAGTAATGTAATAGTGCCACCTAACTTTATATTTAATAACTTTAAAAATAATGCAAGTTGTCTGGAAATTAGTCTGAAGTGCAAGTTCCCCCACCCCCTTCCCTTCTGAGAAAACGGATCACGAATGAAATCAGAAACAAAATGTTTTAAACGTAATTGCGAAAGAACAGAAGTACTTTTAACATAAAAAAATTCTCAGGCAGTTGAACGTAGCGTGAAAATAAGAGTATATTTGCTTTCGAGTCTATACTAGTACCTACCGGTAATTTGAGGCTCTTTATTGTCACTTTTTACCCCTGTATATATTAAAACTTAATTGTGGATTAAAAATTTTTTTTAAAGCGCTGGGAAAACTTGCCAACTTCTCAGTCGTCTGAATAAAAATGACAGGTTTCACATTTCGATGGTAAATTTTCCCAGCAAATAAAAATACGTTTGTCATTTAGATTCACAGTTTTACGTCGGTTCGTTTTTTTAATTATTTTACTGAGGTTGGAGATGATTTATTCTAAGTCACACTTAAAATTATTTTCCCTTTCGAGATGTTTTTATTTATTTGTGAACTGCATTTAGTTGCCATGTTATGCTAACGTCAAAGCCGTGCGCTCACAGCCAATTAAAAAAAAGTGGTTGTTTGCTGCTGGTAAGCTACATAAGGTTGAGTTCTCTTGCAAGAATAAAATACTTGGCTGTCAAGACGTGTTTTTAATTATATAATTATCAGAATTCCTGCAGTAAACAGGGCACAGAATTATGGCTTCGGAAAGTTTGTGATATTCTACCGTTCGTACTCACCAAATACATCATGTCTAGACTGAGACGCCTTACGGAAGCGTTGGAAGTTCTCGAACCAATCACATCTCGAGTTGCCGTAAAGCAGACCATTTTAACCTTACATTTCGTGCCAAAATTTTTTAAAAAAGTTATAAGAGCACAATGTTTCATTACAACTTAAGTATTTCTTGAAATCTCAGAAACACAAAGAAAAAATTTCTTTGAAGTCTGGCATTTTGTTCTCATGTGATTGGGGCTTAATGTCAGTTTTTAAAAATTGTATTGTAAAACTTAAAATTTAATTATTATCAAACCACTTGAAGAAAGACAAATAAATAGCTTTATCTTGTTCTAATGGTACCGACAATCAATTTGAGCTGCAACCAAACATTAAAATTTTGAAATTTGAATGGCAAAACACATAAATTAGAAATTCTCATAGCCCATGTGATTTATTTTTTAAAATGAATTTTCTATGATTCTTATGAAACTATTATAAACTGTGGTCTATTCGCGGTTTCTTCAGCTTTTTGAATCAAACCTTTGTAAAATCACCCCATATATGACGTGCTTGGTTGTCTCCTGAATATTACACGCATCACAAGCGTTTTACACTTTTGTTGACAAAACTACCGTATTTTATATAAAATTGACATTTAATTTATATTTTACTTTTAAAGTACAATATTTCATTTATAATTAACATGATTAAAACCGTGAGAAAATAGGTCGTTGGTAAAGCTTAGTAAGAAATAGTTCTAATGCAAAACATTCTTATACAGGGTGCGCACGAATGCAGTGCGTTGCCTCTCGGGTGATATTTTCTAGATTCAGTTAAGCTTTGTTTGCACGATGCGGAGGAATATTCTGGAAGAAGAACTTCACCAGGGCTTCAGAAAAGTTAGAAAGAAGTAACCGTGACTGGACGATTCCCTTAACATATAGAAAGTGATTTTGTCACTTAACGGTCTTGAGGGGTTAAGGCTCCTGCCTACCTCGCGCTAGAACTTCATTGCAGGGAGCTTGAAATACACGTTATTCCATTAAACTATTAGCGTGCGTCCAACGTCTTGATCTAGTAAAAGCATACACACACTTCAGACGAGGGCTTTTGACTACTCTCAAAATGTCACGCACGTTAGAAATACAATTTCAGAGTACTCCAGAACGGCTAAAAAAGAAAGTCTTTTTCAAAGCTCTGTATCGCAAAATATACGCATCATATATACATACATACATACAAATCTACAGAAGGGCCCTTCAACTAACCTTCTACAGACTTTCCACCAATAACATAATAGGGTCACCGCTGAAAGTCAAATTGACACACGTAGTGCGAGTAAAACACTGCAATGTTGGTATCAAACTGTTCAGAACGGAATTTCTTTTAACCTCTTACAATCCATAATTCGGCATTTTAATTAACTGTCCGAATAACCATAAATACCATACCTAACTCTTAAACTGCTAACACCACACTCGCCAGACTCTTTCCAATCGAAAGAGCACCGACGAAAACTATAGGAATATGCTATCTTTATTGGTTAGTCTGGCCAAATTAAGTCACCAGAAAAGGAAAACTAAATAATGAGTTCGTGGTGGCAATCTTCAGTGAACTTGAAATCCTCATTTCCCGCAAACTATTTATCCGATTTAAATTATCGGCATATCGTTGGATTGCCCTTAAAATTATCTATAGTAAGATATGTAATTGAATCGGATTAAGATAGAAATCCGAAAGAAATATCGGAAAAAGTCCAACATTAACCAAAGAATTATCTCTAGCTAAGAAAATGCTAACACCACACTCACCAGACTAATTTCGATCGAAAAAGCACCCCTGAAAATTGTAGGAATATGCTATGTTAATTGGCTAGTCTGGCCAAATAAAGACACCAGAAAAGGAAAACTAAATAATGAGTTTCTGGAATTGGTACTTTCAGTGAACTTATAAACCCTTATTTATCGCACACCTTTTATCCGATTTTAATGATCAACATACCATTGGATTCCCCTTCAAATTCTCTTAAATATAATTTGGGAAAGAATCCGAATAGATTAATAATGAGTTTTATGATAAATCAAAAAATGCCAAAAATCAACAGTTCAGAGCCTTGTGCTTTGCGGCGATGGCGCACTTGATGCACCTGGCAGTGTCGCCCTTATCGCTCCCGAGCTTCTCGGCCTCAAACGCGGAATAAGGCTCCAGGCAGGCGAGTGCCTTAANGCAGTGTCGCCCTTATCGCTCCCGAGCTTCTCGGCCTCAAACGCGGAATAAGGCTCCAGGCAGGCGAGTGCCTTAATACCAATATTTGTCTATTTTGTGAGGACAAATTTTGTTGTAATAATACATTCCCGTAGCGCAATACCCTACGTAACACTAAAACGCGCACATTTACGGAGTAAGAAATAGGTCGACAGTAATGCACCGTGCTGCTAAAAAAAATTTGCTCACACATGTAACGAAAAACAGTTATCTAGGATTGCAATCTTCGAGCTATTTTTATATTCGGTTCCTATTACCTTTTTATTTTAATCGATGTGTTGAGTGTTTATTTTTATGGGCTGTTCGCGGTTAATTAAGCACTTCGGNGCAGTGTCGCCCTTATCGCTCCCGAGCTTCTCGGCCTCAAACGCGGAATAAGGCTCCAGGCAGGCGAGTGCCTTATTACCAATATTTGTCTATTTTGTGAGGACAAATTTTGTTGTAATAATACATTCCCGTAGCGCAATACCCTACGTAACACTAAAACGCGCACATTTACGGAGTAAGAAATAGGTCGACAGTAATGCACCGTGCTGCTAAAAAAAATTTGCTCACAAATGTAACGAAAAACAGTTATCTAGGATTGCAATCTTCGAGCTATTTTTATATTCGGTTTCTATTACCTTTTTATTTTAATCGATGTGTTGAGTGTTTATTTTTATGGGCTGTTCGCGGTTAATTAAGCACTTCGGAAATCAACCTTTAAAAAATACCACTGTCCCTACATCCATATACTTGAACGAAGAAACTGACTGACGTGCGTGCGGTGAAGTTGGCAACGGCGGAAGGAAAGTAGTTCCATGGCTTGAACGTTGAATTGGTGTTAGGCAAAAATTTTGAATACTTAAAAAATTTATTTTTCTCTCTTTATTTGAATACATGTAAACATGGGAATCGGCAGATACGTAAAATATATTTACGTTTCTAATAATTTCAGATTCCTTTGACCGACGCATGGATAAAAAAAAGTGATGCGGCCCATGGAAATGTTGGTTTCGTATTTAGTGGAAGATTACACAATACCAAATAGTTTTTTTTTTTTAAAGATATTTCGAATTAAATATATCAATATAAATTTTATAAAATTCAGTTCAATGATAACTTTTACCTACTTTTTTAAAATAAGAATTATGACAATTTTAACCTTAAATTCTGAGCCAAACAAATTTTAAAAAGCTATACGAGCACAATGTTTGAATCTGAGTAACACAATGAAGGAATTTCTTTGAAGTCTGGCATTTTGTTTGCCCGTGATTAAGGCTTAACGTCTGGTTTTTTTTTGTTTTGTTTTTAAACTGTATTGTAAAATATAACATAAAATTATGGTTAAAGCATTTGAAGAATGTCCAAGAAATTCCTTTATCATATTCTGATCACATTATCAGTTAATTCTAACTGTAGCCAAATGTGCTAATTATGCAAGATTTTAACATTTGTGTGGCAAAAATATGTAAATTATAAATTCGTATAACTTCCGTAATTAATTTTTTGGAATTAATTTTTTTAGGTTTTTTTTTAACGAAACACAATTATAAACTACCCTAAAAGTATAGAAAGTTATTTTTGTGACTTGAGGGTGAAGTGTGGCGGAAGTGGGTCGGCACACACCTTGCGCGCGGCCTTGATCTCCGCGATGTCGTCCATGATGTCGAGCTGCAGGTTGAAGGTGCTTCCACCGCCGCTGGTCGTGGAGGCGGTGGAAGGCGGCGGCGGCGGCGGCACGGCCGAGCACGAGTCCCTGCGCGGGGGCAGCACGCGGCCGCCCACCGCCGACGGGAAGGCGGCGATGGACTCGCGCCGCCCCCGCCCGAACAGCATGGAGGTGGGCGGCGCGCGCGAGATGGTCACGACGGAGTGGCGG
>NQII01002785.1:177311-192698 GCA_002778355.1 Clitarchus hookeri
CGTCCGTCGCCCCGGACTCCTCCACCACGATCAGCGGCTCCGACTGCTGCACCAGCGGTGTGTACGATGCCCTCCTCATCGTCCTGCAACAACACACGCACGCTTCTGTTACACTCGCGTCGTCACCAGCCGTCCGTGGTAACTACGAGCAGGGACGGGAAACCTCCGCGAGCTCACTTCACGACGAGATAGACGTGAAACAACACCTACGGTCCGTTCGCGGTAACTGCACACTTTTTGAACCAAACCTTTGAAAAAAAAATATCACCCCGATGTATTTAAGTGTTTCCTAAATACGTCGTGAATCACAAGCGTTTTACACCCATGTGCCTTATTATTGATTAAATTGAACTTTCACTTATATTTTATCCACAAATCATAATATTTTATTTATAATTAATGCGAATAAAAACAAGAGAGAAAATAGGCGAGTTCGTAACTCCTAGTAAGAAATAGTTCGCACGCAAACTATTATTACACTGAATGAGCAAATAAATTAAGTACAGTTATTTTGTCATAAAAATAAATACTGCCCACAAAAAAAAATAAGACTGGGAGAGTAATCGAACACGCGCCTTGAGTGATCGACGTTCTTCACTTTATGAAACCCAACGCCCTACCAACTGTAGAGCAGTTTGTAGGGCGTTGGGTTCCATAACGTGAATTACATGNCGTGAATAACACGCCTAACTGTTTTTCATATTGTGTGTATTCAATACAACATGACGACAAATTGCAGCACAAACTGCTTTGCAAGACAGAGTTTATCTATAAGCTACATTTAGCTAGCATGTTATGCTTCAAAATTTTAATACAGTGGTTTAATTTTACGAGGTTATCGCTGTTCACTACTATCCGCCATTTTACAACGCCTAGTCAGCGTAAACTTATGTTTGTTAGACATTTCTTTAATGTCACAGTAAAACAAAATATATTGTTCTTCCTGTTATTTTTTAGCGTAATACAATTTTGGTCGCGGAAAAATTACTCAGAGACTTTATTAGCATTAACACTTCAAAAGTGTATTCGCATTATAGTAATATAGTACTTTGTAAATTGTTTACATTATTAACTTTGTCAGAACATTATTAATTTCACTACAACATTAATGCCTGAATAGTAATATTTTTGTTGTANAACATTATTAACTTTGTCAGAACATTATTAATTTCACTACAACATTAATGCCTAAATAGTAATATTTTTGTTGCAAGAACATTAGTCGTTTTCTGTGTGCAGTGCGCGACGCTGCGTATGTGACAATTTTGTGTCGCGCCTACTTCTTATGCAACTTGTCATACACGCATGATAGCACAGCCTTGTTCTCCAGGTGTCGGACGCCGCAACTTTGAACATAATTATTTCATAGGAATATATGGGCGGAAGTGACGCGTTGAGGCACAAACACAAAAACATTACACATTAACGGAAACATAAAATGTTCATTAGCAGCATTCTTAACGAGTGATTCCGTACAGAAAATGTTAAAACAGTGGCTGGAAATGCATCCACCAACAGTCACGCATGCTTGGCGACCTCTACATATGGCGTGATTGGCTGACAATGGTGGCGTGCGTGAAATACCCGGCGTATTTGAATCTGTTCGCCAATCACTCCACCGACGCTACCAAGCTTGCATTACTGTCGGTGGTAGCAATTTTGAGCAATTATTATAAACATTGCTGTAAAAAGGCATTTAGCGGCGACGTTGTAAATAAACACTGTGTTGCATTTCATGTGTAATTTTTGTGTTTGTGCCTCAACGCGTCACTCCCGCCCATATATTCCTATACAATAATTGTTTGTTTTAGTGAGCTCTACCACCCCTCAATGTTTGTCCCATGATTTTAGAATCATTCTGTATGGGGCTTTTGTTTTACTGTTGGTCCAAAGACTATATTTCTGCAATTTGGGCACTGATTTTCCGGACATTCTATATACTGCTTTTATTACTGGACTACACTTTGCTAGACTCGCCCTGGACCAATAGGAAAAAAATAATAGGATAGCCCGATCAGGTCAAACGAAGTCAAAAACACACCAAGACTGCAGCGAGAGTTTAAGTGTAAAATCAACGTTAAAGCAATTCCTTATTAACGAATCAGCATTTAAATTAACCGTATAAAACAAAAATAATCCTACGTGAAATTTCTTAAGGTAAATTGGCACGTTAAAAAAAGCTTACCAAAATTTGTGTTTGATATTTTTAAAATTTATTATTAAAATTTACATTTCACAAAAAAATAAATCGATGAATAACATTTTTTGAAAATTTCTGAACGTTGCAGTATTCTCTGAGAAAGATACGTTGACTATTTGTTGTTTGAAACAATTACCTTTAAAACGGACGCATTGAGAGGGCATTTATTTAATGTATATTACACATTTAAAGTCCGTGGCTGCAGGCTTAAGCGGAATCCTTTAGGGTCTTCACTACTGCAGAAACCAATTAACAAAATGCAGCTACTCGAACACATACAGAATGGTGAAGTCTGACTTACTGCCAGGCAGGGGAAGATTGCTGGTTTTGTACCGCCTCCTAATTAGTACCACTCGTGTATTTCACGAAAGGTGAATACTACTGCGCTCTTGTGGCTTCAAGTTGAACCTATTGTTGTTCCCGGCCATTGCAAAGAATAATATGACTGAGAAACTTCAATCAAGCCGCACGAATTTTGTCTGGCATGTGAATGAAATATGCATTTTTTTTGTTTTATTTAGGGATGTATGTACTAACATAAACACAAAACATCGTTCTAGTTNACAGGATATCCCCGAGAAAATCCGCCGAGCAGCATCGTAGCAGTCAATCGGACATGAAGGGCCTTTCCCCAAAGCCTCGCGCAGCCAATCAGAGAACGGGTATGCTCACATCAAAAGGAACAGACATTCGTGTGTGCTCACCTCAGGACATGAAACACCAAGTACGAAGGCACCAGCTAGACAAAAATCTTTGATCGCCACTGTTTATTATATCGTCCTACACACACTCGAGCAGGTGCAGCTTGTTTATTGGCTTCTACAGCAGTGAGGACACATTTTCCTTTCTGAGTTGGTTGGACGTGACCGGGCCAGCCTCTCTTCAGTTGCTTGCTACCGGTCCAAAGCCGCGCATGGCGTATCCGTACAAATTATAGTCCAATGACAAACGCAGCACGAAAACACAATTGTTTGAATTCTAGTCTGTCTTGAAAAAAATAACGCGAAATTTTACAGGTCTCTACTCATCCGTCACCGAGCTGGCTAATTCGCTGAAAAAAGGAGGGGACATTCACTAATTATGGATTTTAAAAATAATTAGAAAGTATTTTACGTCACAGAGATGAAAATGTCATGATGGATCACTTTTACCAACAGAGCAACTGTATGCGTTTCACTCAGAGTACCTTACGATCAGCAACAACTGATAGATCCCCCCTTTTTTTTCTAGGAGGCCGTTAAATCAAAGGTTCGCTGCATTTTCTTTTCGCCAGCATCAAATATTTGGTCGCCAATTGCGACCTGGTGACCGGAAAGTCGGCGCCAGGGCTTGATCTATTTGTGGTTCGGGCTGGAGGAAGCACCAGTCGGGCATCACCGGCACACGAGGGCGAAAAGCAAGTGTATCGTGTATGTCGGATAACCTGCTCTAGTACCGAGGAGCCGTGACGCACTAGCTATTTATTTACGTCTCAATAAAGCGGGGATCAGGCCAGAGGGCGAGCGACTGAGGGTAAGAGAGAAAGAAAGGCAGAGAGAGAGAGAGAGAGGGGAGTTGAAATCGGAAACCTCCGTTTCCACTCGCCCCTCGGGTATCACCAAGAGACATGTTTGTTCGGGACGCAACTCGCCGTCAAACGATCCAGCGTCTCCGCTTCATCTCCTCCCTCGCGGCGACCGCAACACAAATCCCTTCCACATGGTTCGTGGGATGGAGAGGAGGAGAGCGGAGAGCGGATAGTGGGAAACACGGGATGTCGATACATCCACAGCGCCACTGCCATNGGGATGGAGAGGAGGAGAGCGGAGAGCGGATAGTGGGAAACACGGGATGTCGATACATCCACAGCGCCACTGCCATTCACAGCAGCTGGGGGCGCTTCGGCAGTTTCTACACAGCACGTCGATAGGGACGCCGATTAAAAAAGATTTTTTTTTTTAATACATCTGTCGTTTCCAAAAAAAAAATCTATTTTTCTGATCGATACTATAGCTACTGAATTTTCTCGGGAATCGATATATATCTTGGAGAATTTATTGATTTATTGATTAGTTTGTTTTATTAACATGGAAATTTACAAGAATTACAGCAACGAACATAACAAAACAAAATATTCCAGCCGAAACGGCTCTTCCAGGTTGACAGAACTGCAATGGAACAAAATCGCGAAGAGTACTGAAACAGAGAAATTACCATATCAACTTGGGGAAAAAAAATCAACAAAAACCACAATGGAGATAAAAATCATATTCTAAGTACTAAAGAAAGAAACTGAGTGAAAAAAGTGAGTTGGCGAGTTTTCTCGGAATTCTCCCGGTTCCTCGGCATTTTCATTCCGGCGTTGCTCCATATTCAACTCACTCATGACCTCGATGTTAGGAGCCGCCCAAATATCTTCACTTACTCACTCTAATAATAAAAAAAACATCCTTACTTCCGACATCTGAATTTGCTTCCGACAAATCAACACCGTATCTCTATAAATTATCAAATAATTATATTTATTCAAACTTTAAAAAAAATTATTATGATGGCTGATAATAGTTTTAAAATTAATATTGACGCACTGGACAGTTTATCGGTCACGTTCCTCTTTCGCCTAATATATTATACATAGAAACAGACATTTTTACCAATCATCGAAAACCAAGCACTGAAAAAAAAAAAACTGATCATATATGTATGCCCCAAAAATTAAGGATACTATAAATCGTACAGCAAGAAACACGCATAGGTAACCTGAAGAATGCAAAGAACAAAATTACTATCCCGAGACTTATTAGGTATGAATTCTATATTGTGTAAGCTCTCTGTTAAAGGATTTCATATTAAACATATAATGATAATTTTTTCCGGTGAAAAGTAACAACAAAAAATTAATTAACATTGTAAAATTAATACCTATTCATCGCTGAAAACTAATCCCCAACAACATAAATCAAAAAGCATATTTTTTTTTTTGCGCAAAATATTTTTACTCATATACAAGGGATGGGCAAAATAATATGAACACCATGCAATATAGTACATTTTGTTGCATGTTGGCAACACTGCTTCCGTGTAAATAATGCGACGCGTATGTATTGCACAGGGTATGTGCCAAGTATTGTAGGTTATATTTCAGTGCATTATACGTTTTGTTCTGCGATGATTAAAACAAGCGATCGGTGAAATGTGTGATCTCTCAGACTTCGAAAGAGGGCAAATCGTTGGTGCTCGGTTAGCGGGAGCGTCTGTGACGAAAACAGCTGAATTGTTTAACGTTTCACGAGCGACAGTATCCACGGTAATGACAGCATACACAAAACATGGTAAAACATCATCGGCGAAGAGTAATAGTGGGAGAAACCCAAAGTTAACTGACAGAGACCGACGAACATTACAATGAATTGTGGCCAGACAACATAAAACTACAGCGGCAAAAGTGACAGCAGAACTCAACACTCACTTGAGAAATACTGTTTCGACAAAAACAGTACGGCGGGAGCTCCACAAAGCTAACATTCATTGAAGGGCTGCAATTACGAAAGCCTTTATAACGGAAGCCAACGCTAAGCTGCGAAAGAAGTGGTGCCACGATCATAAAACCTGGACACTTGATGATTGGAAGAATGTGGTATGGTCCGATGAATAATCGTTTGCATTATTTCCTACAAACGGCCGGATGTATGTATGGAGAACCCCAAAAGAAGCCTACGATCCGGATTACCTGCTTCCTACAGTCAAGCATGGGGGAGGTTCCGTTATGATTTGGTCGGCTATATCGTGGTATTCAGATGGTCCTCTCATTCACATCACTGGCCGGATTACTGCGAATGAATATCTCGACATTCTCAATGATGAAGTTCTTACTATGACTAGCATATTGCAGCCACGTAATGCCATATTCCAAGATGATAGTGCACCCATACACACAGCCAAAAAGGTTCAGTCTTGATTTGAGGAGCATCAGAATATCATCAAACATCTGCCCTGGCCAGACCTCAACGTAATTTAACCGTTATGGGGAGTTTTATAACAGAGAGTGAGGAGCAGATTTCCATCTCCAACATCATTGAAGTAATCGACGGATGTTTTGGTACAAGAATGGGACAACATTCCGTTGGAAACTATTCAGACACTCTATGAATCTATTCCGCGAAGAATTTCAGCTGTTCTAAAAGCAAATGGTGGCCCAACACATTAATAAATAAATATTGTGCATATGTCAGGTTTTCATATTATTTTGTCCGTCCCGCGTATTAGCGCAAGAAGACATAAAATAGAATAGTTAATAATTTATATTTAGTTACAACATTAACATCTCACGTATTTGTTTTTTTTTATTAAATAGCATAACCAAATAAAAAACTGTGATCTCATATGTTATAAAGCCTAAAACACTGTGTGCTACGCGTAAGTTATCACACGTATTTTCCTTTCCCAGCGAATAAATAGAAAAGTGTTTAATCAGAAGAAGGGGATATTTAAATTTTTAAGATCCCATTGACTGTACGCGTACAGCGTCAACGAAAAAATAAATATTCTGCTGGAAAATTGTACGTTAAAGGTTAATTTGTTGTACGTCATTTATAAGATACCGTCTGGTCGAAATTTTCTTTCCCTCTTGGACGTGGGAGTGTAAATTGATGTCTGCCGAGGGAATAACATTATAGGCTTGCCCATTCGCCCACGGCGGCTAACCGAATTAGTTTAGCAAGTTCGTTTCAGCGACGCGCAGAACTGAGCGATAAGAAGCAATAAACTGAATGCGAATCTAATTAGCCCGCTGCGAAGAGGAAAGGGGGGAAAAAGTCTAAGCAAATTGAATTAGCGCCCCGTCGCTCAACCGAGGAAGCTCCAGAAGTTGCTAGCGTAGGTCATACCGAGCTAGATATCCTGAAGCCACGTGCTATAGCAGTTTTAATAAAGGCAGTAAACACTAAATATGAATCGGTGGGGATTTCACTTTTCAAATCAGTTACCAGCGTCCGANCCGAGCGAGATATCCTGAAGTCACGTGCTATAGCAGTTTTAATAAAGGCAGTACACACTAAATATGAATCGGTGGGGATTTCACTTTTCAAATCAATTACCAGCGTCCGACTTATTCAGCAGTGACTTCAGTTAATTCAACTGACGGACCAGTAAAAAAAAATTCAGTTTTCCTTCACTTACTGATTTAGCGACATTTTCCACTGATTCACCAACCATTTAATTCGCTGTTTTTCAGTGATTTGCTTCTGGACTGATGGATCAGTTAAACCTCGTGCATCAAATAAAGTAACTGCACATGAATTTAAAAAACACATAAAATACATATATATATATTTTTTTAAGTGGGTTTCGTCACTTGTAATACTATTTTTCTAGGTAGCAGGAACATTCAATATTTTATTTACTTTTAATATCTTTCATTTAGTTTTCACGTTATAATCATACCGCTCGGTTTGAAGGTTCGAACTGCATGAAACGTGGTGAAGTGAGTGTAATGCGTACTGTTTGTATTATTAACAATCCTAATGTTACCAACTGAACAGAAGATGAAAAGAAACCACATTAAATTTAAAGCTACATATTTTCGATAGTGCGTGGTACATGCGTTTTGCCCCTTGAAGTCAGCGTTGGCTTGGTAGCTAAATTGATAAGGCAAAGTAACTTTAAATACCACATCTGCAGTGACCGTCGGAAATGTTTATTTCTCGTAATGATCTGGCTAAATTCAACGAAAATAATATATTTTGATTCACCGCGTGCAGTTGGCTGTGTCACTTATTCAATCAGTGAAATTGTTTCCTTGAAAAAAAAAAAAAAAAGTTATTTTTCCACTGATTGAATTTACGGTGTACTCTGCGGGCCACAATTTGTATCACACGCCCAGCATAATTTAATGCAGTGATTAATTGTAGAGTGAATATGGTGCAGAGTGCTGGAGTGTTGGAAATATGCAAATACGCTGACATGACAAAAATTCATGGGATAGCGAAAGTAGATGAAAGCGAAAGTAGATGGTGCCACCGTAGCGTTACGTCTTCCAAGTGCCCTGACTTGCATCAGCTGTGCTCTGACATCGCGTGAATGAAAACGTGTGCCGGTCATGGCATCGCATTGATCAAGACTAAATAGTATCCCATCGCGCGTTTGTTTACATCTGAACTGAGTCAGTATATTTTAATTTTATCACATATGTTTTGTTTAATTACGTTTCATTTAGTTTGGTTAGAATTGCATCTTTAGGACAACTACTCTTAAATTTTTAATAATTTTATATTCTTAAGTATTACAATTTTACTACAGCGTCCAGTTTATATTCAGTGATAGAAGTTAATGTAATTTTATTTTCTCTTTGCAGCAGCATATTTAAAACGTATAGGTATATGTAAATTTATTTTTGCACCTCAGAGAAATTAACTTGTTCTATTCTTGATCTAAGTTTGTGATAACAGGATGTTACTTTATCTGGGATATTTTTCCAGGCCATTGCCTTCGTGTGTGAACCCCGGGACTCTCAAATCAGACGGAAGGCAGCCCACCGTAATTCTTGTACGGCGATTTTTCAGTAAATTTTGCTAAGACTGCCCAGCGCAAGCTTAGTAGAGGTGTGTTGAGGTGTGTTGAGGTGTGTTGAGAGGTGCTTCAAAGTTCTATAAATGTGCGTGGACAAGCAAGAGTCTTGAAACGCCAGATTTTAGATTTTGAGTGGGTTTTTATTCAACCGACGCTGCCGACTCCACTTCGGAAGGATGAGTATTCCTGAATACTTATGCTACCATCCCGTCATCAAATATCAATTAATTTTTTCTCTCATCAAGAGTTAAATTATATCTGAAATTTATTACAAATATTTTATTTTGAACTTTCACAGTTTTATCTACCTAAGACTTTCCAGATGTCTGAGATTTTAATTATATCATGTACGCTAGCCGAGTTTTACTAATTTCCACCATCTTAATTTGACACACTGATAATTTTGTTTTATTGAAGACAGAAACTCCACTATCAGTTATTTGGTAACGTAATTTGAAATTTAATACGGCTCACACAAGGGAAATTAAAATTTTAATTTGCCTGACTAAGTTACAGTACAAATTTATCTAATTGCAGATTGATTTGTATTTTTATTTCCACACTAATTTCAGTATTTTTCATTTGCCACTAGGTAAGATTTAATTTAATAAACCTGATTTTTCCAGTTAATATGTCTTATATTAATACAGTGTCGTCAGTAGTTAGCATATTCTATTTGTTGCATTCATACAAAGTGTATGAATTCTCATGTGCCTAGTGTTATTTTTGAGTGTTTTCCTGTTCCAAATTGACAAGGGTTCACTGCTTTTAAGAGTCTCGTTTCCTATACGTTCTGGTGTATAAAAACTACAAATATGGAATTTGGTAAGTTTTCTTTTCATGTATGTATCTCCCCTGAGGCGAAGCAAGCACGAGTTGGTTGTCAGATTGCAAGGAGAAAGGCGCCGGCGTCTGGCAAATACTTTTGCACACACACACGCGCGCACACACACACACGCACACGTGTACACGTACACACACACACACACACACACACACATGGCAATAGTTCATTCAATTTTCAGGTCCAATTTAAAATTAATACGCACACACATACATTTGCAGCTTCTTTCTCGACAAAGTACACATCACTGGGTTAATGAGGAAATTTTCGTGAAAACATTTAGTTCTTCTGAATTTTACTTGCACGTCTGGCAACACTGCATAACGTAGTATATCCAGTTAGTAAACAGTTATTGCATTTGGTACTTGAAGTATACTATCTAATTGAGGCACTGAAGAAGTAGAAGAAAAATTAATAAAATAGTTTACACCGAAAAGAAAAAAACGGCGGACGAGATTTAACCCGGAACACTTGGGTAGAAACTGTTCATGGTTAAATGAACACATTTGAAAGCCCTGTTTAGGATCTACTTTTATTCTCAGTTCGTATCTTTCCACCTTATGAAAAATGTGAGGCGGCCCATGGCAACGTTAATTTTACATGAGTATTCCAGTTGAAACTGTAGGAATTTTAGGAAGTTGAAAATGTTAATAGAATGCAAATTAATTATCTTATGCATACAAGATGTTTTTAAAGTAAATGTCGAAATTCAAACCATGGCATATATTGATTATTATAAATAGTAAATCCTAGTACCGAATGTTTAAAACATTCATCAATTTTTTAAAAATTTAAATTGAAAGTAGTAAAACAGCGCCGGGAGTCCGCAACTTGATGTAACTGCGTGCGTAACAAGTTGCATATAGTCTATTTGTGTTTTCCTCAAACTCTTTGAATGAAACCTTTGAAGAAATCACCCCAAGTATGACATGTGTAGTTATTTCCTAAACATGCCATGTATCTCAAGCGTTTTAAACCTCTGTTAAAATAAAATTATTTTACTTTTCGTTAAATCCAAGTTTTACCTGTATTTTAGTTATAAATTATAATATTTCATTAAAAATAAATATGAATAAAATCAGTGAGAAAAAATTTGTGTTGGTAGCGCCTAGTAAGAAATAGTTCTCGTGCAAAATACTATTACAACTGAGTGCGCACGAATTCGGTGCGTTGTCCGTTGGTCTTGACTTAGTTCAGCTTTCTTAGCATGAGGCGGAGGAATATTCTGGAAGTAGAACTTTAGCAGGGCTTCAGAAAAGTGTGAAGTAACCGCGAATGGATTATATCACGAAGTTGAACGGAATTCGAGTGCCAAGCGGGAAATAAAATGCTATCACTTCTGGCAGCTAATCAATTGCTAATCCCCGTTATTCACGTAGTTTGACACACGTGCGCTAACAAGCAACCACCAGCGCTTGCCCGCGTAAACCTCGAGTTTACCTGAAGAATATTTTCCCCTTCGAAACTTGATGAATTTTATCAGCTGGAACTGACCAAGTTAAACCAAATTCAGGAAATAATTTACTACGCAGAGTAATTTTTTTCGTAATTGAAGAATTATAAAATTAAACTTTTACCTTTGAAAAAACAATAGTACACGCCAGCGAGAAGAGATAATTTATATACACACTTCCGGTCCAGATACGTGCTTTAAACTACACGCCTCAGAAAGAGTTTTGCACCACAGAGATTTTTTAGTCACTCGTTTGCTCTCGGCTCTGTACATAACACCGTGCCAGACCTTACGCATGTATTCTTGTGATGCGCATACTGCCAGAGCGAACATCCTTCATGTACAACCAATTACAGGCTGTGCAGAACTTTTTTTGAGTTGTGTATATTAAAATATTATAGGTGCGAGCTTGATAACGTTCATTATTTCAAGAGATAACACCACGTACCAATATTACGAAGATTCCAGAATATACACTGAAAAGCCAAAAAAAAAACTGGTATAGGCGTGCGTATGAAAATAACAGAAGTATGGAACCAATCAGAGTAACGCGTTGCGGTCGGCAGCTAGATCGGTTACTGCTACTACAGTGGCAGGCTATCAAGATTTAAGTGAGTTTGAACGTGGTGTTATAGTCGGCGCACGAGAGATATGGGACATAGCATCTCCGAGGTAGCGATAACATTTGCATTTTCGCGTACGACCATTTCACGAGTGTACCGTGAATATCGGGAATCCGGTAAAACCTCACATATTCGACATCGGTGCCCCCCGGAAAAAGATCGTGAAAGAACGGGACAAACGACGACTGACGAGGGTCATTAAACGTGACAGACCTGCAACCCTTTCTCAAATTGGCGCAGATTGGATTTGTGGACTGTCCTGCAGGATTCATGGTGTGAATTGCCTCCTGCATACCTTCAGGCATTAGTCGAGTCCATGAAACGTCGTCTTGCGGCACTTCTGCGTGCTCGGGGGCCCCTACACGATATTAGGCAGGTATACCAGTTTTTTTTGGCTCTTCAGTGTATATTCAGCCATTCCTTTTAAAGGTTCCGCCTGCCTGTTGCTTGATCAGTGTTGCAGTGTGTTTGAAGTCCTAGTTTTTTGACGGAACTATTAAACGTGTCCCCAGTATATTTACCTCCAAAAATACGATATACTCTAGATTNAAACGTCGTCTTGCGGCACTTCTGCGTGCTCGGGGGCCCCTACACGATATTAGGCAGGTATACCAGTTTTTTTTGGCTCTTCAGTGTATATTCAGCCATTCCTTTTAAAGGTTCCGCCTGCCTGTTGCTTGATCAGTGTTGCAGTGTGTTTGAAGTCCTAGTTTTTTGACGGAACTATTAAACGTGTCCCCAGTATATTTACCTCCAAAAATACGATATACTCTAGATTATGAAGTAATCGCGCTATAAAGTTACCACGCTTGCTGTNAAAAAAAACTGGTATAGGCGTGCGTATGAAAATAACAGAAGTATGGAACCAATCAGAGTAACGCGTTGCGGTCGGAAGCTAGATCGGTTACTGCTACTACAGTGGCAGGTTATCAAGATTTAAGTGAGTTTGAACGTGGTGTTATAGTCGGCNTACTGCTACTACAGTGGCAGGTTATCAAGATTTAAGTGAGTTTGAACGTGGTGTTATAGTCGGCGCACGAGAGATATGGGACATAGCATCTCCGAGGTAGCGATAACATTTGCATTTTCGCGTACGACCATTTAACGAGTGTACCGTGAATATCGGGAATCCGGTAAAACCTCACATATTCGACATCGGTGCGCCCCGGAAAAAGATCGTGAAAGAACGGGACAAACGACGACTGACGAGGGTCATTAAACGTGACAGACCTGCAACCCTTTCTCAAATTGGCGCAGATTGGATTTGTGGACTGCCCTGCAGGATTCATGGTGTGAATTGCCTCCTGCATACCTTCAGGCATTAGTCGAGTCCATGAAACGTCGTCTTGCGGCACTTCTGCGTGCTCGGGGGCCCCTACACGATATTAGTCAGGTATACCAGTTTTTTTGGCTCTTCAGTGTATATTCAGCCATTCCTTTTAAAGGTTCCGCCTGCCTGTTGCTTGATCAGTGTTGCAGTGTGTTTGAAGTCCTAGTTTTTTGACGGAACTATTAAACGTGTCCCTANAGTGTTGCAGTGTGTTTGAAGTCCTAGTTTTTTGACGGAACTATTAAACGTGTCCCTAGTATATTTACCTCCAAAAATACGATATACTCTAGATTATGAAGTAATCGCGCTATAAAGTTACCACGCTTGCTGTAAATATTATTTCGGAGCCCTCCAAAATAACTAAAAACTATTTTTTCATACTGCTGTATCTAAAAACGTTACTAGTAGGGCACGAGAGAAACTACGACCGGAGCGTGTGTTGAGCTTTGCTACAGACTTTTCAAGGTGACCGCTGAAAGTGCCATTGCTACACGCAGCACTACGAGAACACTGCACGCCAGCTCACAGCCCTGCGCGTAGCGGCGATGGCCCTCTTGTAGCGCGTGCCAGTATAAACCTTATAGCTCCCGCGCTTCTTGTCCAAAAAAAAAAAAAGGATAAAAACGACGAAGGCCGGCGGACCCCTTCATGTCACAAACTGCTCGAACATTAATTTAAGTTGCAAAAGATCTGTTCAAACGATGTCAGCGTATGAAAAATACAAAAAAAAATACGAGGTAAAGTTTAAAATTCAGTTTATAACAAGAAAAATTTTTTTAACTTCCCAGAAGAATATATTTTTTTTCCGAATGAACTGGTGCGGAAAGTTTAAACTTTCTACTCCGATACGGGTGTTTGTCGCAGTGGAAGTCGGCAGTGACGCTTTGCACGCCGTCTCGCATTGAATTTCACACTTATAACTAGAGGGAAATTGACTTAGTTTGCTCGCTCGCCCGGTGAAAAAAGGAGCAGAGGCCGTCGCTTCTTAAGATGGAGCGCATCTTAAATGGAAATTTACTTCGTTTAAATTGCAACTGGCGCACGGCAGGAAGCAACCACGGACGGAGCGACATCGCAGCACGACACGCCATGCACGTTACTTGACTAAGTGTCCGGGGGAACTTCATTTCAGCTTCAAACAACGTGCAGCGCCACTGAAGCCAGATTCGCCACAAGTAAGAATAATGCACGTGGTTTGTTGTGCCTTAACCCTTGTACTCATGGGTACGTTCACGAGTGGAATATCTTTGCTTTTTAAGACAAAGCACAAGCTTTGATTATGACAAAGTCCAACGAAACAGTAAATCTATCAAAGTAAAAGGATATAACACGTCAAAATTTCAGTTTGTAAGAATAAAACTGTTATTTAATAACGATTTCTCAAATGGACGCGATGGGTTGTTGAACCTGTTACATCTGCCGTTATACGTTACTTGGTACCAAGTTAAGTCAACGCGTGACTTCTTCGGCCAACGACCGGACAATAATAAACGTTGCTGAGTACAGTAAGCGTGTCTTGCGTAGCTCGGACCAACAGGACGAAGGCAAGTGCCAATAATAAAAGTCATGTTTTCTAGCTTAAATACGAGAATTTGAAATTAAAATCTTGGTTTATACAAATTTGGTAAATGTTTCGTTTCAGCAAACTTGTGTAATGAAGTCGCAGACGTGGCATGTTAAATTTCTTTGAAATCCGACATTGTTTGCCTGCTGTTAGGGTTCTACTTTCAACTGTTCAGACTTTAAAATTTGAAATGCGGGCAACTGCATAACAAAATAATATTGACAATTATTTTGAACTACAGTCAAACGTAATGCTTTCGTTAAATTTTGAGATTTTCAAGGAAAAATACACGAATTTTAAAATTCTTATAACCGTTTTTATTATTTTTTTAAAAGTCAATTTCTTTCACTGACTTATTTATTTCTCAGATTGTTATTTCATGTCACAACGAAAACGGATGTCGAATGCTAAGCCTGTAGATAATAATTATAACCTCTTAAACGCACTTAACGGGTCGAATCCTGGTACATGCATTGGCGTAAGAACGTTGTTTTGAGAAGTACGTTTAAGGATATTTTAATATTTACGCTGGAGCGTATTAGCTTAAAGATATAAGAAATCATACATAAAACCTTCCTCGGCCAAAGTCTCGTACCTAGAAAACGCCAAATAATTTTACAGCAAACAGAACGAATATGGGATATGTTCTCCCAGACGAAACGTCATTATTCTCTCGTCAATTGTTGTCGTGTGATAGTCAGCTTATTTGAATTTTTGCGCACATGCGTGTATCAACATAAATTAATTTTTAATTTTCGATGTTAAAATTTGGGACCTGTTCCCGCATACATGACACAGTGCATAGCGTTACCAAAGTAAAAGTGTGT
>NQII01002785.1:192844-210024 GCA_002778355.1 Clitarchus hookeri
GGGGGGGGGGAGATTTGTGCGGCTCTTAACAGCGAGATCTTGAGAGCCAATGAGGGTGAAGTGAGGTGAGGTGAGGTGAGGTGAGTATGGAGCAGCGGTGGAATACAAGGGAGGGGGAAACGGGAGATCCCCGAGAAAACCTGCTGACCCGCGGCATTGTCCGGCACGATTGACACGTGCGAAAATCCGGGAGCGGCCCCACCGGGAATCGAGCCAAGTTCGCCTAAGGTGGGAGGAGAGTAGTCTAACCACTACACAACCGCGGCTCCTACCGAGGTAAAAGAAAAACTATTTCCCACTGGTACTGTTATGACCCTGATGTTCCTCTGAACTATAATTAAGCATATATCAGTATCAGTCAGAAAAGAATACACTAAATAAATTTATTAATCTACGTCCCATGAGTAGAGATGATAGAAAATCGCGAAGATTTTTTTTTAGCCGACATATCCTCTACAACACTAACTGGATTATTCTTTCATGATTGGATGAACGAGATTTTGACTCGGCTAAGTTGTTTGCAGACCAATCACGAATTTTCTGCCTTATAGTATCAGAATCCTTATTGGCTCAGTGAAGTGGGATAGTACCTTCAAACATGCACGGCAGTCAATAAGGAAATAAAACTGTCTGACGCGTGCAGTACGTTGAATCCTAGCAAACTGTCAACTTTTCCCGCGATAAACCATCATCTCTAGCCATTAGTCACACAGACCTGATTTGCTGATGACAAATCTGTGGAAGAGCTACGAGGGCAAATCAATATATAAGTTACACTTCCACGTTATGGTCATGTATGAAACCTCCTCATCATTGAACCGGTTGCGTAAAGCAATCAAAGANATAAGTTACACTTCCACGTTATGGTCATGTATGAAACCTCCTCATCATTGAACCGGTTGCGTAAAGCAATCAAAGAGAAGCTCCGGGGAAAATTGAGCGCCGGTGTGATTTTGTTGCACGATAACGCAACACCTCACACGGCCCGCCAAACGTCCGAACTGCTGCAGCGATTCAAGTGGGAGGTATGGCAACATCCTCCATACAGTCCAGACTTAGCGCCATGCGATTTTCACGTTTTCGGTAAGTTGAAAAAGGACCTCGGTGGACGACGATTCCGAAACGATGAGGAGGTGAAAGCAGCTGTCTCCGGGTCGTTACATAGCGCTGGAGGAGATTTCCACGCATCCGGAATCGAAAAGTTGGTTGACAGTTCCGAGAAATGTTTACAGTATCTTGGGGACTATGTGGAAAAGTGAGCTTACATTGAATTTTGTCATGGCCGTGTTGCCTATGTATAGGTGGTTTCATACATGGCCGTAACGTGGAAGTGTAACTTATTTATTGATTTGCCCTCGTATAAATAGTCACGCCGACTTTATGCGTAAATATTTTTCCACGGGATCAGTTCCGACATAT
Organism: Clitarchus hookeri; assembly: GCA_002778355.1. Taxonomy (NCBI): domain Eukaryota; kingdom Metazoa; phylum Arthropoda; class Insecta; order Phasmatodea; family Phasmatidae; genus Clitarchus; species Clitarchus hookeri. Next base: position 194,264 of record NQII01002785.1, read on the forward strand.
TTCAGTTTAAGGGTTGTTGACATTCAGTTGTACGCGTCCTCGCTGTATCGCAGATGTTCAGTATCGGTGTAACAGAGTTCCGAGTGGTGAAGCGGCACCTCGCACATCGAAATTGCCAATAAACGCAAACCTGCTGGTGCGTGAGTACGATATTGGAAGCCGCGGCACGCTCGAAATTCATCCGCGGAAAGTCGGTTTCTCTCGTCATGGTGACGCATCGAACTTTGCCGGGACACAATACTCCCTTTCCCCCACAAAACAATAAGCATTTTATGGTGGCAATGTTTTCGTCATGCCCGGAATGGTCCAACACTGGAGAAATAGAGTCAGATCTCATTCACTTAAATTTTTTTTCAAGCCCTGCTTAAGATCTACTTTGAGGCTATTCCTCAGCCTTTTGCAAACACAATGCGTAACTATAGGCCGTTCACGGTGAAGTGAGCACTTTTGAAACCCTAGTTACTTTTTTTCATATCAGCCATCGTTTATCCTTCCACCACTTTTAAAAATAAATATTGTCATTTAAGTAATAAACACAGTGTATACATTTCACAGGACTCTAAAGTTATCATCTAAAGCTACAATAAAAAATATTTATTGACCATTATTCAAAAGGAGAGAGCTTTAGAAAGTGTTTACCTTACCCTGAATAGCCTATATCAAAGGGATAACGCACCGTATTCGTGCGAAAGCGGTTTAATAATATTTTGCATGGGCACTATTTCTTACTAGGCAATAACAACACGCAAATTTATTCCGGTTTTACCCATATTAATTATAAATAAAATATGACATTTTGTAAAAAAAAGTAAGTAAAAGTTCAATTAAAAAAAATACTTTTATGTGAATAGAAGTATGAAACTTCGGTGATTTGGAGATACTGCAAACAGACTTCACTTCAGATTGGCAAGTGCCTGTTCGTTATCCACATAATAGGTAAATGGAAAAAAATTACAAACATCTATACATGTATGTACTGTGTGTGTACGCGCACAAGTAAATATAGCCTATTTACGTTTATGTGTATTTANACAACCGCGGCTCCTACCGAGGTAAAAGAAAAACTATTTCCCACTGGTACTGTTATGACCCTGATGTTCCTCTGATCTATAATTAAGCATATATCAGTATCAGTCAGAAAATAATACACTAAATAAATTTATTAATCTACGTCCCATGAGTAGAGATGATAGAAAATCGCGAAGATTTTTTTTAGCCGACATATCCTCTACAACACTAACTGGATTATTCTTTCATGATTGGATGAACGAGATTTTGACTCGGCTTAGTTGTTTGCAGACCAATCACGAATTTTCTGCCTTATAGTATCAGAATCCTTATTGGCACAGTGAAGTGGGATAGTACCTTCAAACATGCACGGCAGCCAATAAGGAAAGAAAACTGTCTGGCATGCGTGCAGTACGTCGAATCCTAGCAAACTGTCAACTTTTCCCGCAATAAACCATCGTCTCTATCCATTAGTCATGCAGACCTGATTTGCTGATGACAAATCTGTGGAAGAGCTACGAGGGCTAATCAATAAATAAGTTACACTTCCACGTTATGGTCATGTATGAAACCTCCTCATCGTTGAACCGGTTGCGTAAAGCAATCAAAGAGAAGCTCCGGGGAAAATTGAGCGCCGGTGTGATTTTGTTGCACGATAACGCAACACCTCACACGGCCCGCCAAACGTCCGAACTGCTGCAGCGATTCAAGTGGGAGGTATGGCAACATCCTCCATACAGTCCAGACTTAGCGCCATGCGATTTTCACGTTTTCGGTAAGTTGAAAAAGGATCTCGGTGGACGACGATTCCGAAACGATGAGGAGGTGAAAGCAGCTGTCTCCGGGTCGTTACATAGCGCTGGAGGAGATTTCCACGCATCCGGAATCGAAAAGTTGGTTGACAGTTCCGAGAAATGTTTACAGTCTCTTGGGGACTATAAGGAAAAGTGAACTTACGTTGTATGTTGTCATGGCCGTTTTGCCTATGTATAGGTGGTTTCATACATGGCCGTAACGTGGAAGTGTAACTTATTTATTGATTTGCCCTCGTATAAATAGTTACGCCGACTTTATGCGTAAATATTTTTCCACGGGATCAGTTCCGACATATTTCAGTTTAAGGGTTGTTGACATTCAGTTGTACGCGTCCTCGCTGTATCACAGATGTTCAGTATCGTTGTAACAGAATTCCGAGTGGTGAAGCGGCATCTCGTACATCGAAATTGCCAATAAACGCAAACCTGCTGGTGCGTGAGTACGATATTGGAAGCCGCGGCACGCTCGAAATTCATCCGCGGAAAGTCGGTTTCTCTCGTCATGGTGACGCATCGAACTTTGCCGGGACACAGTACTCCCATTCCCCCACCAAACAATATGCATTTTACGGTGGCAATGTTTTCGTCATGCCCGGAATGGTCCAACACTGGAGAAATATAGTCAGTACTTATTCACTTACAAATTTTTTTTAAGCCCTGCTAAAGTTCTACTTTGAGGCTATTCCTCAGCCTTTTGCAAACACAATGCGTAACTATACTCTATTCACGGTAAAGTGAGCACTTTTTAAACCCTAATTACTTTTTTCATATCAGCCATTGTTTATCCTTCCACCACTTTTTAAAATAAATATTGTCATGTAAGTAATAAACATAGTGTATATATTTCACAGGACTCTAAAGTTAACGTCTATGGCTACAATAAAATATATTTATTGACTATTATTCCAAAGGAGAGAGCTTTTAAAAAGTGTTCACCTTACCGTGAATAGCCTATGTCAAAGGGACAATGCACCGTATTCGTGCGCAAGTGGTTTAATAAAAATTTTCGAGGGGAACTATTTCTTACTAGCCAATAACAACACGCCAATTTTTTCCGGTTTTACCCATGTTAATTATAAATGAAATATTACATTTTGTAAAAAAAAATGCAAGTAAATGTCAAATTAAAAAAAATTATTTTATGTGAATAGAAGTATGAAACTTTGGTTATTTGGAGATACTGCAAACAGACTTCACTTCAGCTTTGCAAGTGCCTGTTCGTTATCCACATAATAGGTAAATGGAAAAAAATTACAAACATTTATACATGTATGTACTGTGTGTGTACGCGCACAAGTAAATATAGCCTGTTTACGTGTATGTGTATTTACATATGCATAAAAAACATTTCTTAACTTAGTATAAATTTGGGTAATATTTTTTTGTATGAAATTTTATGGTAAAATTTATTATTTGTAATATATATATATATATATATATGCGGTCGTGTTCAGACGCGCTTGTGAACTGAATATGTGGTTCACATCCATTATGCAGCATACACGTCATTACAAGAGGAGATATTATTCAAGACCTGTTTTCCGGAATATTGGAGGTTTAAGTAACTGACGTTGCTAAAGCTGATGATGTGTTTGTGAAGCAAGTTTCTCAAGCTCAAGAAAGTTATGTTCTGATGTATTTTTTATATAGAGATTTGTATCTCATTATCGCTGTTACTAGGAATAAACGACTGCATACACACACACACACACATATACACACGCACAGACATATATATCAGGAATCACCTGCTGAAATTTGTCAGAAGAGTTCATTTACATCCTGTAAATGTAAACATGATAATTCTGTAACCAGTTTCTTGGGCAACGGCGCCTAAACTGCAGCATTATGATCAGAAATGTCTGTTTGCTACATTTACGGCTGTTGTCGAAGCGATCAAATCGTTGGCGAAGTTACTCCCAAGGTTTGGTCCTTTGATACCTGCTGTTTCTCATGTGCATAAACGATTTGCCTCTTCTACCTCCACTCAAATACGACACGCCTCATTTTTGCAGATGTTGCCATTATCATACATTTTGGCCATTCAGAAGAGGACTTATTCGTCTAACTAATATTGCATCATAAAAAAATTACTTTTACGCAGTTTTTACAAAAAAAAAAAAAACCCATTACAATTAATGTTTGAATAGTTCCGTGTGGAATCCATAATTCGATAAACAACAGTGTTCTTGGTTTTTGCTGAAACTTAGCTCTGATTGTTTTCCTTTCCGTAATGCGCGTTTTAAGCAGACTCAGCAATAGTAGTTTTGTTAGTATATTTCCTCTCCATCATGACATAGGCCTACGGTTTTGTTTTTGGGGAACTAAACCGACAGTAAACTAACTTTCGCATGCAGAAGAGACCTTTAAAAATAATATCTATGGGAGAAATGTCAATCTTGTAGACTGCGTTTCATAAGTTCTAAAATATTCGCCCTAGAATGCGCATAAATAATGTATACATATATATTAAATATTTATATTCGTAAGCTAATATAATTTATTTAACAAAATAAACGACTCCATAATTAAAATACGAAGAGTAAAAATTTTCTTACACATACCAATTGTAAATTAACTTGGCAAGTGAGCTTTTAAACATACTTCCGAGTCACATTCAGGGCAGTTTTTTTTCCTTCCTCAAAAAATAACGAGTTTTTGCCATTTCATACATACTATTATCCTGAGCGAGGTGGCACACCTTTGGAATAGCATCTTATAGGCCCTGGGTTTGAATCCTGGTCCAGTCATCATAATTTCACTTTTCCATAGTCTCTCAATGTCACTAGAGGGATGATCCCTTACTGCAGGCCAAGGCCGATGCCTTCCTTGCTCGTACTTCTCTGACAAACCTTCTAATGACCACGCTGTCGACGAGACTTGTTAGTCGAGTAACATCGGGGTCTTGATAGCCGATGAAGGTGAAGTGAGGTGAGTATGGAGCAACGTCGGAATGCAAGGACGGGGGAAACTGGAGATCCCCGAGGAAACCCGCCAACCTGCGGCATCGTCCGGCACGATTCCCACTTGCTAAAATCCGGGTTACTCTCTGGCCGGGAATGAACACGGTTCCCCTTGGTGGGAGGCGAGCAGTCTAACCGCTCAGCCACCGCGGCCCTTTTCACATTTGTCCCTTGCGAGTAACGAAATCTCTGGACGTACACAATATTGCTCTACATTTTAAGAACATGGCCAATATACTGCCGTGTCACACATCCCTGCACAAATGTTGAAGGCCATATGCACGCCGCAGAGAGGGTGGAAAGGGAGGGTGGTANTATTTTTTGTATAGAGATTTGTATCTCATTATCGCTGTTACTAGGAATAAACGACTGCACACACACACACACACACACACACACACACACACACATATATACATATATATACACACACACAGACATATATATCAGGAATCACCTGCTGAAATTTGTCAGAAGAGTTCATTTACATCATGTAAATGTAAACATGATAATTCTGTAACCAGTTTCTTCTAAACTGCAGCATTATGATCAGAAATGTCTGTTTGCTACATTTACGGCTGTTGTCGAAGCGATCAAAACACTGGCGAAGTTACTCCCAAGGTTTGGTCCTTTGATACCTGCTGTTTCTTATTTGCATAAACGGTTTGCCTCTCTACCTCCACTCAAATACGACACGCCTCTTATTTGCAGATGTTGCCGTTATCATACATTTTGGCTATTCAGAAGAGGACTTATTCGTATTCTAACCAATANAGTTTTTAAAAAAAAAAAAAAAAAAAGTAAACCTTTAAAATTAATGTTTGAATAGTTCCGTGTGGAATCCATAATTCAATAAACAACAGTGTTCTTGGTTTTTGCGGAAACTTAGCTCTGATTGTTTTCCTTTCCGTAATGCGCATTTTAAGAAGACTCAGTATTAGTAGTTTTGTTTGTATATTTCCTCTCCATTATGACATAGGCCTACGGTTTTGTTTTTGGGGAACTAAACCGACAGTAAACTAAGTTTCGCATGCAGAAGAGACCTTCAAAAATAATACGTCGATGGGAGAAATGTCAATCTTGTAGACTGCGTTTCATAAGTTCTAAAATATTCGCCCTAGAATGCGCATAAATAATGTATACATATATATTAAATATTTATGTTCGTAAGATAATAGAATTTATTTAAGGAAATAAACGACTTCATAATCAAAATACGAAGAGTAAAAATTTTCTTACACATACGAATTGTATATTAACTCGGCAAGTGAGCTTTTCAACATACTTCCGATTCACATTCAGGACAGTTTTTTTCCTTCCTCAAAAAAAATAACGAGTTTTTGCCATTTCATACTTACTATTATCCTGAGCGAGGTGGCACACCTTTGGAATAGCATCTTATAGGCCCTGGGTTTGAATCCTGGTCCAGTCATCATAATTTCACTTTTCCATAGTCTCTCAATGTCACTAGAGGTATGATCCCTTACTGCAGACCAAGGCCGATTCCTTTCTTGCTCGTACTTCTCTGACAAACCTTCTAATGACCACGCTGTCGACGAGACTTGTTAGTCGAGTAACATCGGGGTCTTGATAGCTGATGAAGGTGAAGTGAGGTGAGTATGGAGCAACGTCGGAATGCAAGGACGGGGGAAACTGGAGATCCCCGAGGAAACCCGCCAACCTGCGGCATCGTCCGGCACGATTCCCACTTGCTAAAATCCGGGTTACTCTCTGGCCGGGAATGAACACGGTTCCCCTTGGTGGGAGGCGAGCAGTCTAACCGCTCAGCCACCGCGGCCCCTTCTACGTTTGTCCCTTGCGAATAACGAAATCTCTGGACGTACACAATATTGCTCTATATTTTAAGAGCACGGCCGATATATTGCCGTGTCACACATCCCTGCACAAATGTTGAAGGCCATATGCACGCCGCAGAGAGGGTGGAAAGGGAGGGTGGTATGGAGCCACCCCTACAACGTTCAGGTTCGTGGCGGGGTTAATTGAGTAATTAGACTCCCCCACCCCCGCCTACCCTCCGTGATGCTCACCGACGCTCCGGCAGCCGCAACAAGAATAACATAATTACCGACGACGGGGCACGATGACGTCATCACGACTCGTCGCGTCTGCAATCTGGGTCGCGTCCATGCACGAGCTTCGTGGTTGTCGGCGAATTCCGCCATAGGCCGTTCACGGTGAACTGAGCACTTTTGGAAGCCCTGCTTAAGATATACTTGTATGCACATTGCGTATTCTTCCACCGTATGGGGGCCGCGGTGGCTGAGAGGTTAGAAGGCTCGCCTGCCACCAAGGTGAACCGGGCTCAATCCCCGGCCGGGCCACCCCCGGATTTTAACAAGTGGGAATCATGCCGGACGACGTCACTGGTCAGCGGGTTTTCTCGGAGATCTCCCACTCTCCTCACCCCCTTCATTCCACACCGCTCCATACTCACCTCAATAACCCTCATCGGTTCTCAAGACCTCGCTGTTAAGAGCCGCCCAAATCTATTCATCCAATCACTCATTCCATCGTACGTACAAATAACTTTACCATGGGCCCGGTCACTTTATTCGTGCGTCGGTTTCGGATAACTGTAAATTTTTTTACAAAAAGTAAATGTTTTACATATATTTTTATTGTTACACTTATCTGCATAAAATAAACAAAAAGGTAAAATTAAATATTTCAGTATGCACAAACGTTTGCTTAATACTTATAATTTAACGTTAACACATGGAACTACTTTCTATCCGTCGTTGCCAACTTTATTGGGCGCGTGACAGTCAGTGGGCACGGTAAAACATACACGGGTATGGGCAGTGACATTTCAAAAGTCCTCACTTTACCGTGTTTACCAAGTGGCTGCCGCGCTCCCCGTAACATGTGTTTGTACCTTCGCAAAAAGAATTACAACACCGGTCAAAAATTTAAGACCATTTTGAAATTAAATGAAACTAAGCCTTAAACTTAGAGAATTTTTTCCGCCAGTGTTATGCGATTTTTCTGAGCACTATTCGCTTCGTCAACAACATACCGAATAGCAGGTAGGTACAAAGGTAAACAGTGTGCTTTTTGCGTAATTTAGATAGGCATACACATGCAAAAATCCAGCATAGCATTTTATTGGATAGCTTTTTATCTAGTCTACGCCCTTCCCAATACTACAGTACACCAGATATTTTGGTGGCAATACTTACAGCGAGACTTGGAACATTCAAATAGTCATATATCTAAAAGCAGTGGAGTTTGGCGTGACGTTTCAACGCTTGTAAATGCGTGACTTCTTCAATACACAGCACAACCTAGCGAACTCTTGTCAATTACATACTGATAAATGCACGTACTAGCAGAAATAAGAGAGTAGATGGTGGCAAAAGTTTAAGTCTTAGGCGTTATATGATGCTATTTTATTATGGTCTTAAACTTTTGACCGGCGCTGTACTTACAGACGTTATTGCCTCTTTTTAAAACAGCAGGAAAGGCAGTAAATATATTTTTTCTCACTGGAGAAGACGAAAAGCATTACAAAGTCACAGGTCCCGTTATGACGCAAACTAACTTACAAACAGACGGGGAAATAATTCAACAGGAAATGCCCGTCCGTTATTATCGAGACGAATTACCTGACGGCTAAACTGTTAAACCATCGGAATAGAAGGTAATGAAGACACTATAAAAGTAAACAAGGCTGTAGGCTGCCTCGAAGACATCACGCGGCAGAGCAAACACATAAACAAACACACCAACGTATGAATATTAAAGAAAATGGCATTAAGACAGACTCTGCATGGCGAAGAGATGACTGAACTTATACAGAGAGAGAGAGAGAGAGAGAGAGAGAGAGCGTAAACAAAAGCATTTAGAAAAATTATTTAGGAAAGTATTCTTGTCGAAGATCTGAAACACAAAAGGAAAAAAAAATAATGAAGTTGTTTATTAAAATTATTAGTAGGGACCTGCGAAATTAGCTGTATTATGTAGCTGCCTACTACATTCCAAGACGGCATGTACTCGCTTGACTTGTACTGTTGGCCGACAATTTGTGTGGCACATCTCAAGGACACTGTGAGCCAACAGTAAAAGCTCAAAGGTAGAGCCAGCAATCTCCAGTAACGTCGCCACGCAAAGTAAATTACGCCATAGAGTGGTCAGTAATCATTAAGAACATGAAATATGCTATGGTACGTGCAGGAAAGTGAAGTACATCTGCTGCCAAATAACGGCACGAATCTTGCGGGCGCGAAAACAAAATGCGATTATTTTCCCCAAGCTACCTAATTATAAGTGTTAAGGTGTACGCTTGAGGTAAGGATGGAACTTGTGTGCGTCTCAGGGCTGGGTCCCGTATGCCTGCAAGGGAGGTAATTCATGAAGAGGCATGCATCGCGGCAGAGGGGGATTAGACAGCCATGACCTTGATTTGGGACTATGACTATTAAGTAATGCTCATAATCATATTGGTTTTAAAATGTGACATTAAATTTATATTACACTTGCGTCGAAGTTAAGTCCTTGAAATGAACGTACTTTAAAATTGAAAGTACACTTCTTCCAGTAGTTTTGGATGAAATCTTTGAAGCTGTACCATTCGTAAAGGACGAAAGGAACATTTTAATCAGAAACAACTGCAACTGATTGTTAAATTTAATCTAGTACATCTGCATATGAAAATAAATAGAAAATTTCTCCTCGAGTACTTAATTCCTTAACCCCAAGGATAGGCGGTGCTAACGTTTATCGGGTTATTCTTGACAGAAAAGGATGTCGCATTCTCTTCAAAAAAACTTTTCATGAACTGGATTAAACACGTTGAATATCAAATTTCGTCTTTGCTAGTACATAATCGCTGCTAATGTCTCTAGAAAACTCCCACAGAATAAGTTCTTGAATCGCAATGTTAATTTGGTTATCACGCAATGATGTACACGGCAAAAACTCAACAGACAAAATCAGTCCAAACATGGTTAACGAAGAAATTATTATATGTCTTTTACGAATTATTAATTGTGCGCAGTTTGTGCTTATAGTGTAAGTCTAAAGGAATAACGTTTCGATTGCGAACGGGCCCTACGTCATGCTGGACGTTTTGCTTCTAGCTTGACAGTGAACCTGGTTAACGAAGCGCCTGATAAATCCTTTAAGGATGTTTTGACGATGGCTCGTCCTGATGCCCTGGCGGGACTGCATAATGAACAAGCTTAATTAACGGGGATCGAGAAGATACCGATAGACGGGTGGTGNGATACCGATAGACAGGCGGTGAAGGGGATCCAACAAGCCTCTGTTATACCACATTTTCCAAGCGAGGGTCGATTTTCAGACGAAAATAATCTCCAGCTTGCGTAAACTACCCGTGTTGGCAGTTTGGGCCTGAGAAAATCGCAGGCGTCTGCAACATACACTTTTGAAAATAGATAAAAACTGTTATTACATTTTGACAATAAATTTTTTACCTACAAATTTTTTGGGAATTAATTCTACACAAAGGTTTGTTTTCAGCTGAAATATTTATTAGAAAAATAAGAATGCCAAAAAATAATATTACTTTGAAATGCCTCGNACTACCCGTGTTGGCAGTTTGGGCCTGAGAAAATCGCAGGCGTCTGCAACATACACTTTTGAAAATAGATAAAAACGGTTATTACATTTTGACAATAAATTTTTTACCTACAAATTTTTTGGGAATTAATTCTACACAAAGGTTTGTTTTCAGCTGAAATATTTATTAGAAAAATAAGAATGCCAAAAAATAATATTACTTTGAAATGCCTAGTTTCATTGGCTTAATATTAGGGATTTAATTGCAGCTTTTTAAGATCTGATTGGAATGAAAGTTTTGGCAAAACCCAAAATGAATTTCCGAGAAATTCTTTTATGATATTGCTGGTCACTTGAAAAACTATTTTGGGATCCTGCCAAATACAACGCTCTTACCATTTTTAAATATGTTCGGCACACGATATAAAATGAAAATTCCAATAGATATATTTACTTAAGTTTAAGAAATTAATTTTAGACATTTCTACACTTTCATTGGACTCGGATTCGATACAATAAAACAAAAATTCAGAATTGTTGCATTTCCATAAAATAATAAACAATTTACAACGTAACATTTTCGAAAAATTCTTCCCGAATTGCAGTTAGTTATTACATATAAGGTCATTTATGGAAAATAACACAAACTCGTATTTAATATAGTTTGCACAATCACGAGTCAAAATCACTGTTTGATTGTATTATGCACAGTCATCAGAAACGTGGATTGTGTGAATCAAACAATAAAGCCTTATCACACTAGATTTCTCCCCATGGATTTCATTTGGGTGAGATAGTTTAAATTATTATTAGACCTTTCATTGCTAGCGGAAACGCTGTATGTGAAAATTAAACGATAAAGTATATCACATTCTAATTCCCCCCGTGGTTACACCTGGATCGTAGTAAGCTATTCACTTTAAAAATAAACATTTGAAAGAAAAAAATCCCTCATCTTAACTGGATACAGTTTTTCCTTGAGTGCTGTATGGATAAAGTAATTAGGTCAATATAGGTATTGTGTGTTCCATAAGAATGATGCAGTCACCTAACTGTTGTGATATATGACCAAAGCACTATGGCAATGTTGGCGGAAGGAAGGCTGAGACAATGTAACCGAGCAAGGTATCCCAAAAACTAAAGACGAGGCGGACCGATTTTTAGTCTTCTACGTATGTTAGCAACATTGACTCACCCATTGCCAGTATAACTGTCGCAGTCACATGGAAAACAGAACATTAACAAACGCGTCAATCACAGTTGACCAACAGACCCGCCTTTTTACAAGAATAAAATATTTTTACCAACTCAAATACATTGAAACTGGGCAAGAGGAAGTGTAAAGACGTTCCGAAGCACGCACTTGCGTAACAATTTTGCTAACCTCGTTGTTTATGATCGTCAAATGTTTCAACACGGAGAGAGATTACTGCACGTCTGACATGTGCACTCTACATCATATTCCCTCTACGGTGTTATAAAAAAGAGCGCAGTTTACTGTGAATTATATACATGTTAGGAAAATACATGCGATTTCGTGGAGATACGTCTGGCTTCTCCTGTATTGTCACATTTGCTTATTTTTGCAAATCTTGGTAGAAATATACTTCACAGAGAAAAAATGACTATATGAGCCGTTTGTTTTTTGATTCACAATCCTTTTGCATGGACGTGCAAAACTCGCGCTATCTTTCGGTGAGAGGATAGACTCCACGCACAGCCTTATAAACAAGTGAGCATGGCTTGTAGTTTCATTGGCCGCTGTACTTTATAATCAACGTCACCTACCACTCCATCTCTGAACTAATATTACTACTGGCTCAAGAATTCTCCGAGACGTGCCAGACATATTTCCGACCAGTGACTTAAGTCTGTCATACGCACAGTAACTTGCAGTTCACTCTGTCCTTAAGTAATAACGCGAATTTCGCACGTGTCTATCCACAAGGGCCTACTGTTAAAGTGAGGTTAGTTACCAGATGGATAGTTTGCTATCAACTTGAATACTGGCAGGACTAGTTATATCTGTTTTAGTCGTATATGCAATTGTCTTCTGCATCTATAGATAGAGTCCATACTGCAGAAAGGACACTTATTTCAATAATATAACTAAATAAATAATTTGTTTTCGCAACAAACGGCAATGTAGTACAGTAAAGAATATTGTGATGCCGGTACGGGATTTTTGTTGCTACTAAAATGAAATGCGGTTGCAGAACTGTTCCCGTTGGGTCTGCTGAATTATCGCAGCTTGAAGATGTCATAAAGACGAAAACATCGTCGAAACGACTCGCGTCTGGTTCGCGTAGGTGGAATTTTTACGACTTAAGTAGAAGCGCACATCTCAGTCGCAGTAATGTGTTTTTATAGCCGAACTCTAAGAGCAACGTCAAGAGAATGCAGGAATTATCATCACGTACGTCAGTTGACACATTTCGTGGCGCTGAGGTCGGGTTGAGGAGTGTACGAGGAAACGCGAGATAACATTCTACCGTGTCATGATTTTACTACCTCGCCGCATTTTGCGTGTTGACATATCGCAATGGGAGGGATAGAGAACATTATACGTAAAATGAAAATATTAAGATGTTTTGGGTTTACTCGCCTTAAGGCGCCCGTCTACCTGGCGCTTGAACTGCGTGGCAGAGTGTTCGAAATACACGTTTTTCAACGAAACTATTAAGCGTGCGTCCAACGTGCTGATCTACGAAAAGAACACACACTTCAGACGAGAGCTGTTAAGTACTTTCAAAATATCACGTACGTTAGAAACATCAATTCAGAGTACTCCAAAACCGCTAAAAACGGCCTTTCCAAGGCGCTGTAGCTCAAAATGCACGCATCAGATACATACAAAACTACTATAGGCGCCTGCACTGAACCTTCCTAAAGACTTCCCACTAATAAAATAATATGGTCACCGCTGAAAGTCCCATAGGTACACGCAGCACGACGAGAACACTGCACTCCAGTTCAGAGCCTTGCGCTTAGCGACGATGGCGTACGTGATGCGCGTGGCAGTGTCGCCCTTATCGCTCCCGCGCTTCTCGGCCTAGACGTGGGAAAAAGTTCCAGGTAGACGGGTGCCTTAAATGCACTTCGTTCAGTTTGCCATACACCGACAGTCTAGGTGGCTACGCATCTGGAAAGGTGTACTGGTTAGTCTACTCGCCTCCCACCGAGGCGAACTGGGTTCTATTCTCGGCGGGGTCGCCCCGGATATTCACATGTGGGAATCGTGCCGGACGATACCGCTGATCAGTGGATTTTCTCGGGGATCTCCCATTTCTTTCACCCTTGCATTCCGGCGCTGCTCCGTACTCATTTCGCTTCACCATCATCGGCTCTTAAGACCTCGATGTTAAGAGCCGCCCAAATCTCTTCACTCGAATCGGGAAACACAGTTGCTTGATCTAACGAATTAAGAAAACAATGTTTAAACTGCTAGCCACTAAACTTTATGAAATTAAGATTTTATACACATTAGAGTAATAATTACGCGCAATAATTCATATTTTTAACATGTTAATAGTCTTAAGTTATTGACACACAGTTTGTAGCAAATGTGTCAATAAATGTATTATATTTGTGTGAAGCCAATGTTTCAAAAGTACGTAGTTAAATGAATACCGTACACAAAATCAATAACAAACAGGAAAATATGAAATAAGTTTATTACACAACAAATGAAGGAAAAAAGCAAAATACTGCAAAGATGTTAAGACCGAAAAGTATATATCATGACTGAGGGCACAACGAAATACCTCTTAGTTACTTAGACAAATTACTCTACATACAGTAACAGGAAAAAACTTTTAATTTAACTGTGTATAATAATTGTTTCAGAATACAAAAAATTATTTTGTCTTAAGTCTGCTTAAAGTTAAACATTTTTTTCTAGGTTTTGACGATATTTTATTGTTTATTTTTAAAATGATTTTATATTTTATCAAATTATCATCAATATCATACTACTAATGTCCAACGTGTGTTTTTAGCACAAATGTGATAATTTTACCTCAAATATTGATTGTTACAAATTTCAAGAAATTTTTTAATACCTAATTTTGGTTTGAGCTAGAGTGTTTATTCATGTATCAGGAGTGGCATGATGAAATCTATTGTGCACACGAGGAAACGGTTTATTATTTGGCTACTTTTACATTTAATTTTATCCCAAAAGTTAAAACTCAAGTACGGATTGCAGTATTGCACATTTTCAAGAAATATATTGCGTGACTTTTATTAACATGGCAACTAATTTTTAGCTGTGCGGTACCGTATTAATTTTTTTTAAATTTTGAGATGTGTATGAAAAAATATGAATTTAAAATTTACTTGTTTAAATAGTATCTAAAACATTTTTCTCAATCATCATACTTTTTTCAGACAATAATTTTATATCATAACGAAAAGAATGCAATATGCTAAAAAATGCAGGAAATAATTGTAGGTATTTGAGTAATCTTAAGGTTGGAGTTCTGAATAAGGACTCGTGAATAGCTCGGGTCCTTTTCCGCGCGACATGACGCCTGGGAAATATGCAACCGGGAATGTATCTGTGTAATTTCAGCTGCCTACTTACTCTACGTCTGGCGGAATGCGGCGAAGCTTGAATTTTCATAAAACCCAATAAGTGAGCATCTTTAGTTCAATAACAACATATTTTCAGCAAATTGCATGTTACGAAACACTGAACAGTGGGAAATTTTAAGGGTTTGGAGTGCTTTATAAACATTTTGTATTTGGGTGAAAAATTGATATATTTTTTAATGATTCAAGTGAAATATTTTTAATACAGTAAAACTTTTATCACTTACATAATTAGGTGTCTTTAAATTTCATAGACACGTTTGTAATATTAATGTAATATTGGAATAAAAAAAAATGAAATCTGTGGGTTAAATTACAATATCGTTAGATTTTCTCATGCATGCCAAAATTTTATCTACTAAAAATTTTTTTTACGGAAATTAATGAAAAACTGAACATAACATACAAATATTAAGTATCTTAATATTTTTTAAGTGTTAGATTTACGTGGGATGTCTTCGGATTTGCCCATGCAAATTTCTTTGTCACATTTGTATTAATATATATATTTTAATTTGTTATAACTCTTGACGCATAACGCATATTGGAAGTATTAGAAGCGACACTGTCACAACCCCACCTCCCTCAAGCTTAAACCAGTGTATGGCCTCCCGGTCGACACGTGTTACCCATTAACGAATGCCGAGGTCAAGCTGCGGTGGGGTAGCACCTTCCGCCCACGGGCCTCTCCCCCACCCTCCTAGTAAATGTACACGCCAGAGAATACGGCTGACAAGCTTGGAAGTTATGCCACGAGCACTCCTCCCCCTTAGCAAACTGCGGGGCAACTTGGACATGCGCCACGGAAGGAGAGCTGACAGGGTAAGCTTTAGGGTGCAGG
>NQII01002785.1:210107-246984 GCA_002778355.1 Clitarchus hookeri
AAGAACCATGGCACGTGTATGAAGTATTCTTTGTTCTGCTCCCTCTTCCCACCCCCCTCTTCCAACAAGGGAGACACGTGTAGGAATCTAGGGAGGGCGCCCAGATAGTTTAAAAGCCATTTTTAGAGACAAGGAGGATGTCAGTCATATCGGGGTAGTCGGAAACTGCGATACTCCGCGCCAGGAGAGTGAGGTACATCAGTCCGCAGTCAATTAGAATCGCGCGCCGAGAGAGGAAGTCAGTGCAGCAGGTAAACGAGGCCGGGAGATCGGACCCCGGCCGAGTTAGTTCGCAGAGACAGTCAGTCAGTGAAACCGCGTCGCCGGAAAGCGACGAGTGGCAGGTGGCGCGGCGTTCGGTACCGCCACACCGGGGATGGACAGGTAGTCAGGATCGGAAACCGGATCGTGGAAGTCAGCCGGGCGAGAATCACAACATTAAGGGGTCAGTCATATCTGGACAGCCCACCAGCAATCTCCTGCGCCACGAGCCGCTGGACCAGAGTCACTTCAGTCAGAACAGACGTACCGCAAAATCGGGATGCGAAACACGAGACCGAACCCGGGAGTCGAATAGGGCCTCACGAGAGGCACCACGCGAGAGGAGGTAGACGGCGCTGGATGGCGCCGAAGCACTACGTAGAAACGCAGAGGAATGGGAGAGAACCACGCCAACTACAGCCAGTCCGAGGGCCTGTAACAGGGCCACCCAACTCACCAGATATCACCTACTGCCGGAACAACTACCCCGCAACAAGTACATTTAAGTAACAACGTCATCACTCAGGGACGTGTCCTGTCACCTTATGCCCCCACACCATCTGAAACGTTAGCCAGGACACTGTAACCAGCCTTTCAGGCCAAGAACTCGCAGGGCCGAGAAAGTATGTGTACTTCACGAAAAAGTGCCGGGAATGTGTGTATGAATTCCCGTCAAATAAACCTGTTAAAACCACGACATGATGAGGTCATTGTTTTATATACCCTCAACCTTCAAGGCACCTTATTGTCTGTGCCATCTGACATTAACTGAGGACCCTATGAACCACTCTGTAGACCACAGGTGGGAAATAGAGTCACTCTAATTTCTAATAAAAAAAATTTAATGTTTGATTTTAAAAAGATCTTGATTTATATACATAGTTTACAAACGCACTATTTCACGCGCAAAGCATGTATTTGCTACGCAGTTCGCAATGTCTGGTTTTTTCGCAGTTTTTTTTGCACATCAGTGTTCGTAATTAACAGTCTCTAACTAACCCCGTTCAGATTTAAAGTCTAGTACTACTAAAATAATTGTGAAATGTTTATAAGTAATCCGATGCCAGTGTACTGCTAGGCCACAAAAATAATATTTATAATTATAAATGTATCGAAGAACTGGTGACACGCCCAGTAAAAACGCAAACTGTCTCATTCATTGGGCCTTCTCTGTTTTTCTTGTGGTGTAAAATTTGTAAGTAGGAAAGGTTTAAAAAAAGGTTAAGGATTAAAAAAAGTAATACTAAGAAAATTTATTATAGATATTTAGCCGTCAGTACATGTTTCTGAATTCAAAATGAACTAATTAAAATCGTAGTCCAAATAAAAATACGGTAGATTATGCTTATTAAATGAAAATTTTAAATTAATTTACTGCGGCGTTGAAAGGCAGTTCGCATAAGCTAGTAGACGTCTGTAAGAAAGAGAGAGAGAGAGAGAGAGCACGAGTGTGCCAGAAATATTACGCAGTTTTCTCTCTCCACCGGGAAAATGTTAGAGGTTTAAAAAAACAAAGGAGTTAGCTCCCCTTAATATCTCGTAAATATTGAAGTTTTCTCAGCTGGTAAGAATCTTCATGTATTGAAGGGTTTTTTTGCGATGGATTAGAGCAAGCAGACGAGATTTGCAGATCAGCAGTGAATTGCGCTAAATTAATTAGCTGTCGCTTAAGTTTCTGATGCCTTTTACCGCGGGTGAATTTCATTACCTTCCCTCCGCTGGAAGGAAAGCCCTTGATCTGGATCTGACCGGCAGCAAAATCGATTCTCCTTCGCTTGAACGCAATCGCTAACAAGATGCCAATTTGTTTGAAGACGCATGTACAGTCTGTCCCACGAACGAATGAACTTTTATGACATAGTAATTTCCATGGAAAAATATTTTCTCTGGACATACTGGGCACGTTTTTAGTCAGCTGAGTGTGTTTATGTAAAAATCATCTGTGACAGGTGGAAACACTGCTGTATCCATATACACTGCTTTTAACAGGGCTGCTGCCTTCAGAATTTAAAAATAAAGCGCACTCGCTCGTGGAACAGACTACACCATCGCAAATACTGTATTTTGAGCTTTACAGAATTACAACATAGAACAAGCGTGCAGACATTCGGTGGAAAAAGTTACGGCCATTTTTCTGAATATTTGTGAGCGTTGTCTGCTTGTACGTATGGAACACGGGCGGTATCAGTACTTCCTGCAGGGAATCGCACACCGACTGTCGCTAGAAACAAACATGCAGCTTGAGTATCATAATTTTATTAACGTATAGAATATGTTGTTTACAGGCAGTGTTAAAAATTGCATCCACCATCATCTCTGCAGTAGACACAGCAGCTTACTGAAGACGCATGTAGGCAGTATTGCCTACGTGCTAGGAACTATATCGCTGCANAAAAAAACCAATTTTGTTAATTAGGTCGTACTGCTCATTAAACCATCATCAAACGTTCATAATTCTTGACGATAAAAAAAGTTGTCTTCAACAAGAGGTTGGCCACCTGTGTTATTTTCATCACGGTGGTAGGTATTTATGAGAGTTTGATGTTAAGTTGACGACCTCAATGGCATACAGTTTGGAGAATTATAATTTAATATCACTCCTTGTCTGATATTTCGCTAAAACACACTTATAAACTCAATTTTCATGGGCTCATACCTGCCTCATTATTCAGTTTAGGTAGAAAGTGTGGGTCATATTTTTCCCAATTGAGTCTGCACAAGGAGTCCTTCGAAGTTTGTTGACCGAATTCAGCGAGTCAAACACCCTACTGCTTGATCATCTTACTATTATTATATATGCGAAAGTCTGTGCTTGTGTGTATGCATGGATGTTTATTACCACTCAGATCCATAACGGCTGAACGGATTTTGATAACAGTTGGTATGTGGGTACTTTAGGTCCCGACATAGGACATAGGNTGTTGACCGAATTCAGCGAGTCAAACACCCTACTGCTTGATCATCTTACTATTATTATATATGCGAAAGTCTGTGCGTGTGTGTATGCATGGATGTTTATTACCACTCAGATCCATAACGGCTGAACGGATTTTGATGACAGTTGGTATGTGGGTACTTTAGGTCCCGACATAGGACATATGATACCTTTTATCCAGGAAAATTGTACGGTTCCTGTGGAATAACAACAAAACGTAATTCTGCAACGACTGGTAACGTGACCGAAATATTTTTTTCCTCTGGTTTCAGAGTTTATCAGGCCACCCAAGGACCTCTGAAATGGCTTAACGACTGCTATCAATCGATAAAAACCGGGACCGAATATTTAACGTGCCCTCCGAAGCCCGGAAGCGATCAGATGTTATGCCACTAAACGGTCACCCATCCAAATGCGTGCCGCTGGGAACGTTACTTAACTTTGGTGATCAATTAAAACGCCTCAGCCAAACGAAAAAAGTAGTACCTAGGTACATTTTTTTTCTAAACTACAACTTGATGAAACTCACGTTTTGATTTTCATACATCAACGCTGGAAAGCTGAAATGTGGTATCTTACCCTACTTCTTGGCTATCGGGTAAAAAATATTTCCTTCCTTTTGGGTTGCCGTAATCAGTTAAAAACGTAGGCCAACATAGTATCAAATTCTGTTTTCACATAAATGAATTTTGGTTTCCCAATTTATTTGTGTATAACTGTAAAACTCAATTGTACCCGGGCGAAAGCGGGCCGTCTCGCTAATATTCAATATATTTTATTCTTATGCGAAACGCTACACCCTTACAAAGTCTGATAAAAAACTTTTAACAATTTTTTGCTGAAATTCAAATAGCTTGACGCCGTCCAGAAAATTGTGGGTGGAAAACCTGATGTTGATTTAAAAACAATGTACTGTAATTGACTCTTTGGTGTGAATCAGGGCAGATAAGAGCAACGGGCGAGAATATAGTTCTGTCAGCGCGCCGAGGAAACGTGGAAAGCAAAGGTAAATATTAATGTTCATTTACTAAAGCGGCTTCTTTGTAAAAGGATCTTCACAGGAAGGTATCGTGACTTATAAACTACTCCCTTCCGTAAGGTGGGTGAATACAGTCTATCCTGCAAAGCGCGATAAACAATATGGAGGAGGGTGTATTATTAATTGTTTAGCAGCGTGCCCGACCTAATGCGATGAAGACTGCTCGAATACCTGGCTTATTTATACTATAGTACGGTTTATTCTACCCAGGTTGGTAATAAACCGAGGTTGCTTACGGCAGCAGAGACTCACATAGGGAACATTTTCACCGTTTTTAAGCTGGCTGTAAATGGAAAAGTTCTCTTTATTTACGTGTAAACGTTTCTTGCTCCCGAATAGTAACATGTCCTGAATCAGCCGAAATACTAAGTGTTCACTTTAATTTGTAACTATTATTCACGTCCTCCAATAGTGTTTGCTAGAGTAAACGGTAAAAATGTTAATGTTTTTGGAATTGAATGTTTTTAAACAAGCTTATTTTAGCGGGAGAAAAAAAACGGTTACGAATTGAAGAGTAAAACCAATATAGCTGCCATAAAAAGGAATTTTTTGATTCAGTTGTCACATAAAAAAAATGTAAGCCAAGGTATTTGCTAAATCCAGTTTTACGATCGAATATTTAACAATATGCGGACGTATTTCGTTAAATTTTTACTCTAGTGCAAAGAACGAAGTATGTTATTTACGTAGGTTCTAAAAAATTACAAATAGGAATATTGTACACAATTATATTTATTTAATGAAAATCGAAACGTTCTGCTCCACTTTCAACACAAGCGCTTCATAAGGTGAAAATTTTTAGTTGCCAAACTACTAGCATTTAGCTTCCCAACCAGAGTAGAGCAAACCTTCTATAGTTAATTCGTTGTTAAATGATCACTCGTGGAATTCCTGCTAAGTTACTTTTATTCGGTACGTTTTCCGTTTCTGCGTCAAATATAACAATTAACTTTTTCGTGTTCCTCGTTAACAGTTGCCATGAGCTATCCAGCGAATGCTGCCGAACTTCTAGAAACATAAAATTATTACTTGTTCACCAGTTGTTTAGATAACGTGTTCAAAAGGAAAAGATACCGAAATAGACATGTTTCAGAACGCAACGAAAACTTTATGCTTTAAATGAGATGATTAAGTCACAGGATTACGTATCACACTGACAATGTGCTCATTACCAACTGAAAAAAACCCCATTTCCTCAGTAACTCAGGTTTTGATTACATACGATCCCCTCAGTTTGGTCACTATTATAGAATTGTTTTAACTGAAAATATTTGTTATTTTACTGACGAATATATCATACAATATTTCTGGTTAGTTTTATGGGGCCGCGGTGGCGTAGCGGCTGGAGATCTCGCCTCCTACAAAGGAATGGTCGGCGGGTTTTCTCGGTGATTTCCCCGTTTCCTCCGCCCTTGCAGTCCAGCGCTGTTCCATATTCGCATCGCTTGATCTTCATCGGCTCTCAAGACCGCAATGTTAAGAGCCTCCCAAATATCTCCACGCCTAGATGGATTTTCGCTCTGGTTGTTCTCTGTATTGTGTAGTCCCATTTTCGTTAGAAGCTTTACTTGTCTGCTTATCGACACTGTAATAGCAGATATAATTCACACTGTTTCGTACTTCTTTGTCAGCCTTTTCTGTTGTTATTTGTTTACAGTATCGTCAATTTAATTTTTTGACTTACCTACATTTGACGGTGGATATAGTTCATCAAATCGTTACAGTAATTTTAGNTATCGTCAATTTAATTTTTTGACTTACCTACATTTGACGGTGGATATAGTTCATCAAATCGTTACAGTAATTTTAGTATACCACAGCTATTAAGCGTCAAGAAAAAAAACAGAATAGTGTTTCATAATTCGTTAGAAGCGGTGATGTAATTATGCCTTGAAAAGTAAAATCAGATAAGTTTAGTCTAAGGAACCCCACATTAACCTGCATACGTAAATCGGTAGCGTTTACAAGCGATCGCATACGCTATTGCATTCACCTTGTAACTAAAAGTCAAAGGTTCGATTGCTTCCGTATGAGATCAACTTTGAAATGTTCGTATAGTCTGTTCACGGTAAATTGAGCACTTTTGAAAGTCCTCTCATTTGGAATAATAGTCAATAAATAAATTATATTTTAGCCTTGGGCGTTAACTTCAGAGTGCAGTGGAATATATACACTGGGTTTATTACTTACATGGCAATGTTTATTTTAAAAAGTGGTTAAAGGATGAAAAAATGTTCGAAAGGAAAAAGTAACTAGGGCCTCAAAAGTTTTCACTTTACCGTGAACAGTCTATACAATGCAAGACCATAAAGACATTGAAGATGAAACAAACCCCTGGTTTTTGTTGTATGGATAAAAATGATGAAGGGGGAATAAAAGGGTGAATGTGTGTGTAATTTTTATTCAGGATACTTATAATATGCACGTTTCTTGGAGATGTGCGCTTGGCCGTGAAAGAATCACGGCCGGTGCTTTTTTTTTCCTTGCCTTCTTTCTCTCGTCACTGAAAATAGATCACATGAAAGCAATCTCAATTTTTTTCCTTTTCCGCTGCTTCGCTGGCCATGCGGGGTAGGGAATTGACTTTCGCCTCCTTTTTCTCTCTCTCTTTTCCTTTAAGCTTAAAGTCTGGAGGATTATGGGTAGAGTGCTGCTCCGGTTCGAAGGACCGTGTAGCTAAATGATACGGCGAGGTGGAAGGCACAGTCGTCGGAAGATAAAAATATTCTCTTCGTCTCCGTCTGCGTTTTTACACGCACATACAACGTTTTAAGAATGCTCTACATTTAAGAGTGAACACGCGAATACCTGACGGTTATTTGTTTCGGGAATTTTTATCTATGAAAAATTTATGAACGTGTTATAAAAAATGGCTATGTGCAAAAAAAAAAAAACAACTAATATAGGCAAAAAATTGATGGAAACGCATATTTTATTTTGCAACATAAGAGGTAAACTATTGTACATGTCAAATTTTATAGTGAACTATTAAAAAATTAAAACTTTATTTAGGTTTTTTTTTTCGGGAGTCACTAGCTATTTACTGAAAATGGCAATTTGTACAGACATTTTTATAATTGCGTGCGTATTTTTTTTTTTAACAAATTTAAGTGGCCAGAATTTAAGTAGATACGAAGATATTTAATTACTACATACAAACATTACACAATGAAAGCTGGAAAGGGTCGCCCGAAACTTTCACAAGAAAGAATTGGTTAACAGGAAAAATTATTAACTGTGCGATATATCAGAATCAAAATTTTGAAATCCCACAACGTGAACGGGAGTTCTTTTTCCAGAGAAGTGGCTCAGGCCTGCGCAAAAATAACAATTTGCTGAACATTGTAAACACAATTTTTGGAAGTTTAATATCATCTGGCTGAATTTGAAGTTATTGGTTAGTGCACACGTCGGCTTGTAAAATATTTCCAGGTCTTCTTTTTTTCGGTGGTTTCCAGACACTCAACTTCAACTGCCGATCAAAGGCGCAACACAACACTTGGCACGGCATTAACAGTGATAAATGGGCTTGGTTCGAATACTTGTCGATTTCGCGTCCTGGTATCCTTACGTATGTTACGTAAACTGCACGTTGTTAACATGTTCGGACTGGTCGGGATTTGAACCCACGCCCATAAAGAGATGGCCAGAACAGTGGCAGTACGATATCAGTAGAGCGCAAGAGGGGGATTAACTCAGTCCCGGGTTGCCAACATTGTGCACGAAAAATGTCACCGTACGACATTTTGCCACTAACATTTTAGTCTCCAATTTCGCTCAGGATTCACGTGGTGTCGTTCTCGTGCGCGCGTCCTGGGACATTCTGCGTACACACACCGTGGACCAGGATTCATGTTTCAAACTCACCGGACTAAGAGTGGGGAGCAAAAGGAACAAAGTGATATAAGGAACCCGGGATCGCAAACCTTCCTTTCTTCTCCGAACATGTGAGTGGATGTTACACGAGCAGGTTGGCAAAAAAAAAAAAAGTCTTTAAATCTAATACACTCACGTGGTAGCGACATTCAGTGGCGTGCGTAGCAAACAAGGCAATTTATCACGAATAGAGCGAAGGTAGGAAAAATGTTGTTCGAAATGGCGTCTAGCAACTTCAAAGCACAGATTTGCATCTACGAACCACGTTCGCTTGGACCTGTAATGATAAATAACATTTCAAGCTGCGAAGACAAATATATTATGTATTTTGTATACATTTAATTGTATACATTTTGGAAGATAGCCCCGCATTAAATAATACAGTTTTTATGCCATATCTAGGGGAACAATAAACCAATTTCTTTCAAATTTGGAGAAGAAGTTTTACTGTGGTAGGCCATATTAATTTTTATGTTTTAAGTAAGTAAGTCTCTTATTTTCTGAATGGTGCCTATACAAACATTTTAGCTTAGTGGGCTGTATCTATGAAACTATGAAAAATGTTTAAATTTGACTTAGTATAGTGTGTATATGACAATCATGGAATGCGCTATTACATAAACTTTTTGTCCTCTATTTCGTATGTACTTTCGCTCAAAAAAAGTAGGCAACTCTGGGAGGGCGAGGGGAACTTTCACCATCCCCTTCCAACCCGGTCGGCAAACACTCAACCCTGACCTACTTCACTACCCCCTGATGAGCGCTCTCCGCGCTTGTTGGCAAACTTGTTTGTACGTGGCCGCACGGCAACCGCGCGAACTATCGTGCTGTTGTAGTTTCTCGCTGGCAAACAAAAGAAAACACACACCGCGTTCATGAGAAAACACTGCTACTGAACCAACACCATTCCTGTTAGCGCACCGTGCATTGTTTCGCCTGTTCGAATGCAACTGCGGCTTTATTTTTTTTTTGTTTGTTTCGGATGACTGAAGGACATTTATTTATCTTTCATAGCGAGTTCTCTCACGTGAATATTGTATTTGTTCAAGTTTTTAATTAACACATTTTCTAGGTTCCCTTTGCTGTTTTTTTTTCTCTCCGCAACCCATATCCTTCCCACCACATGTAAAAACTGATATTATTGTGAAACAAATAAAACTCTGTGAAATTGTAAGGAACGTAACTCTCTCAGACGTACGTTAAGGGGCTTCCCTAGGTCGTCCGGCCGTAAGAAAGCATTGCGACGAATATGAAAAATAGCATAAACAAGCTCCGTGCGTATTCCGTTAACTCTGAATTTCAAGTGGCGACTACAGGGTTTTAATGCAGCAATCTGTAAAGAAAACTTACAACATTGTCGCTTCAGTTTAAAAAAAACTGTTTTACAGAAAAAAATAATGTCGTAAACAGCGGGCTACGTACAGCAATTTTTTCTGACTGACAATTTGGATACTGAAACAAAAAAGTGGCCGTTGACAAATTGCTGAATTAGCAACATACAATTAATTGACTTTAAAATTCTGTCCTTAAAAAAATATTTGCATTGAAATATTCCACAGTTTAAATATATTATAGTTGACACGACTGCTTACAATGCGATCCCTACAACTAAGGTTCAGGCACAGCGCCCACGACCGTGGACACGTTCCGTGAGAGAGAGTGAGAGCGAGAGCGAGAGAGAAAGAGCGCGTGAGAAAAAGCGAGAGAGAGAGAGAGAGAGAGCGCAAGAGAGCGCGAGAGAGAACGCGAGAGAGAGATTGCGAGAGAGAAAGAGCGTGAGAGCGAGAGCGAGAGAGAGCGCGAGAGCAAGAGAGAGCGCGAGAGTGAGAGAGAGCGCGAGAGCGAGAGAGAGCGCTATACAGAGCGAGAGAGAGCGCGAGAGAAAGCGAAAGAGAGAGCGAGAGAGAGAGTGCGAAAGAGTGCGAAAGAGTGCGAGAGAGAGCGAAGAAAGCGCGAGAAAGAGCGCGAGAGCGAGAGCGAGAGCGAGAGAGAGAGCGAGAGAAAGCGCGAGAGAGCGCGAGAAAGAGCGTGAGAGCGAGAGAGAGCGAGAGAGAGCGCGAGAGAGCGCGAGAGAAAACGCGAGAGAGCGCGAGAGCGAGAGCGAAAGCGAGAGAGACAGTGAGAGCGAGAGAGAGAGAGCGAGAGAAAGTAAGAGCGCGAGAGAGAGCGCGAGAGAGGGCGAGAGAGAGAGTGCGAGAGAGCGCAGAAGAGAGCGCGAGAGATAGCGCGAGAGAGAGCGCGAGAGAAAGAGCGAGAGAGAGAGCGAGAGAGAGCGCAAGAGCCAGAGAGGGCGCGAGAGAGAGCGAGAGCGTGAGAGAGAGCGAGAGCGTGAGAGAGAGAGAGCGCGAGAGCGAGAGAGTGAGTGAGTGAGTGAGTGAGTGTGAGTGAAGATATTTTGGCGGCTCTTAACATCGAGGTCTCGAGAGCCGAGATGGTAGAAAGAAGGGTGCGCACATGCTCCGCGGGGCCGCGGTGGTTTAGTAGTTAGTTTCACCTAGGCGAACTGGGTTCGATTCGCGGCGGGGTGGCTCCCGGGATGTGGGAATCGTGCAGGACGATGCCGCTGGCCGGCGAGTTTTCTCGGGCATCTCCCGTTACCCCGTCCTTGCATTCGTGGCGCTGCTCCATACTCACCTCACTTCACCTTCATCGGCTCTCAAGACCCCTATGTTAAGAGCCACCCAAATCTCTTCACTCACTCACTGGCTGCACTAGTATCGGACGTACTCAAGTCAAAAATGTGTTTCTAGAGGGCGGTACTGGAAAATGCCATGCTTAGTATGCGAAGGGATTAAAATCGCGTTATAGAAAAAAAGAAGTCTCTGGAAAATAAGATTAAATTTCGGTTAATACGCGAGAAAATGTGAAAACGAGCGAAGAGGTAAAATGGGATTGGCCTGCTTTCCAGCGAATCAGCGAGCGGTTGCTCGTCACAGCTACCCTTGGACACGCGATGCAAAAAATTCGGTAACAGGTCGAAAACGGAATTTGGCCGGAAGCGAGGGTGGAAAGGGATGGAGGAAGGGAAGGAGGTTGCGATGATCTTGTTTGCCATGAGCTGTGCTGAAAAGAAGAATTGCGAGGGATCGACGGCTGCGGAGAAATGAGATTACGGCCCATCCAAGGGAAATTGGTAGATTGCGCGGTCCGACGGTTGTGCGCGCGGGCGTTTGAGGGATACGTGGTCAACACCATCTGGCGGTGTAATGCTGAACTAGCGGGTGGCTCACCGTTAAGGGATGGAGAGCGGGAAGGGAGGGGNGGGAGTTAGACGAGGGCTGAGAGTACCGGATGGACTGGAGAAAAGTGGTAGCTCGTCTTGTTTGCTCGACAACGCAATGCGTGCAGACAGGACAAGACTAGAAAGAGAGGGAGACAGCAAGCTCTTTCATCAGTCGATGGAGGCCTAGACCATTTCAATTTCTTGAAGCCCCCTGTAAACCATGAAAAGATATTAAATGCAAAACTAAAAGTTTGCAAGTCGCGTATATTTTGAATGGTTTACATTATTAACAGAATACAACCATTTGTCATTAGTACATTAACTCGTTTATTTAATGAATGCTTCTCTGTTGTGTGTTATGAAATGCAGTGTACATCCTAAACTTCAGGCCGTCTATGAAGTGAGGCCCTGACAAAATGTAGCTATTGACCATACCTTGCAGTAAAGACGAACTCATAATTAATTATATCACAACATCTATTCAGCAAATTTTTGGTAGGATTGATATTCCTGCAATATTACAGGCTTATAGGTCAGTATTTATTTATGTAGTGCAGTGTAAAGTTAATGAACAGTTTGCTACATACGTAATTTCGGAATTTTAATGTTTAAAAATATAAACATGCAAGAAGAACCAGGAATCCAATATCGCATACGAACCTTGTTCTTAACATTACGTTTTGCATTTATTTTTTATTTCACCGTTGCTTACTTTTCAGTTTTCAGACCAAATATTTGAAAACGGGTGGTGTCATGGGATAACGGGTATTTTGAAGTCCACAATAGGTGGTTTATTTTGCACCTGTAATCATGATAAAGATTAACACATTATAATTTTTTGTTTGTTCTCACATGGGAAAATGCAGACTAAAATCGGCCCACTCTGGTTTCAGGAAGTCAGTTAAGTAAAGACTGTTCACGTCAAAGTGAGCACTTTTAAAATCAACCTTGGAGAATAGTCACTGCCCCTATCTGCACATATTTGAAGGAGAACACTGACTGGCATGCGTTCAGAGCTTCGTGACATCGCACTATGGGGTATTAAGCCTAAAAACCTGGCCAAAAACATTTTTATGTTATATTTGATAGAAAATGTGTACCGTAGTAGTTTGTTACTCTAACTTTATGAAAAAAACATTTTAGGGGGTTTAGGGGACACACATATATTTTTTAATTAAAAATAAAAAAGGTAATTTTACTGGTTTATTTAGTTGTGGAAAATAATTAAAAGTAACACAATACAAAAATTATACAAAAATTGAAATTTACAAAAGACCCTCAGTTTTCTCCTCATCTTGAACAGTTTTCTCCTCATCTTGAGCAGTTTCCTCCTCATCTTCATCAGTTTCCTCCTCATCTTCATCACTTTCCTCCTCATCTTCATCACTTTCCTCCTCATCTTCATCACTTTCCTCCTCATCTTCATTATTATGCTCTGAATCACTTGATGCAGAGAATTGACTTGGCTTTAACAATTCTATTGCATTTTTGGAGAATGCTTGCTTAGGTTTGTTGGATTTAGGACGGATGCTTGTTATATACGGGTCTGATGTCAACAAAAGCCTGTTAAGTATGTCCTGATTGCAGGCTGCTCTGGAAAATTTCCGAGAGTAATTTTGTCGGTATTGGCGAAAGTGTTTGTTCCTGACTTCTGCGGCTTCTTCTGATAGTTGCCCAATCGGTAAAATATAATGTGAGATGACACTGGGCGCGTGTGTTAATATTTTATGTAATGTCGGTGACATTGGCTGCCAATTATAATTGTTGACATAGTGTTTAGCAGTATCAACTGCGTATTCCGAAAATTTATCTACATCTATTTGGAAACCCGAGGATAACACTTCTAAAACTATTTTTAATCTATGGATTAGCTCTTGGTCTACTCCTGTTAGCAAGGCAGCCATCTCGGGATCAGCGAAAAATCGACGAGACGTGTTGCCATCATTCGTGTTGCCGAATCCTGCTTTTGGCACGTCCACAAGCAATCCCAGTTTGTCTTTGAATTCTTTTTGGATTGCTACCTTCGCATCTGCTATCTTCTTCTTGTCATCTGCCATCGAAATGCGGCCTTTATGCACTTCTGCCTTTATTTTGTGCGATAAATTTAAAATGAATTCAAAAAATCGTATTCCGGCATGAAGAACTGATAAACCAAATTTGAATGTCTCGGGGTTTTCGGGCTTATTCATTGTCAAATCATTAAATGTGTTTGATGTTTTGCCGCAAATGTAGCACCGCATTGTCGAGGCTGTATGAGTGGCCGCGTTGCAGACTTTTCCGTCAACCATAGTGAGCAGTAAAGTATGTTAAATAAAAACTTGTTTGTCCTCGATTTTGGTTTTTTGAAGATTGTTCGCTTGGTCTTCAACATATTTAATTTCTTCATTGGTAACATTAGCGTTTTCTTTAAGAAATCGGATTCTAATTGGCCTGCAATACCGCGGGGATGAAGGCATGGTAATGAAGAAATCTTCGGAACCTAGAACAAAAAATGCATAAAAGGTAAGCAAATAGAATTACAAGATTTTGCCCACATTCAAGTAGTTCTATATTTCTCCCTGGTAAACTACACTGGTTTTCGGGAACAAAAAAAAATGCAGGTCAATATGGGATATGTACGTGTTAAATTTCATCTAAGTCTATCTAGCCGATTTGGCGTGGTCGAATAACAAACAAAGAGACCAACATTCTTTTTAAGGTTTTATTAGGACAAGCAAAATAAGAAAATAAATCGTTAAAAAAAATGTGAATACTCGGGGGAATTTTTTTTCGTGAGAATGATAGAAGAATGTTGAGAGTTTAATACTTTATAAACATTGTTCAGTACAAATGAGTACAACACCTTTGATATCACTAACTTTCGTAAAATACTTGTAAAAATAACACGCTTGCTAGGGGGTTAGGTTTACTTTAGGTAAAAGGCAATAATCTGGCGAAATTACACTTATAAATTACTTAATTATGATGTACATACCTTCTCCTTCAATTTCCATAATAGTTTTTTCACTAAAATCACCTGGAAAAGTATTTTAAATAATCACAAAAAGTTCATTAAAAATTGAGTGCCGAGAACAGAGACGTGCGAATCAAAAAAATGCTATGATCTGACTACGAGTACGGCCAAGCGTTGGGCAATGCGAGGGTAGAATTGGTACCAGGTGGAGGGGATATTCACTACCTGTTTTGAGACCGAAGGTTGGCCACATCCGTAAAGGTTTACATTTTTGATTTATGGCCAGGTTTTAAGGCTAAATACCCCATCGGAGGGAAAGTAGTTGGGTCGAGAGTTGTGTGACATAACGTTGAATTAAAAAGCACTAGGTAAACGTTTGTGAGTACTGAAATTATTTCTTTTGCTCTTTTTTTTTAACCGCCCACAAGTTTAAGAATTCGCGAATTTGTAAACTATTAACTTGTAGAAATTTCGAAACGTCACTTGAACGACGTGTGAATAAAGTGACAAGTCCCACGACAAAGTAGATCTTACATACGGCGGAAGAATACACAGGGTGCTTACACGTAAATCTTAAGGTCCCCGCCTACCTGGTGCTTGAACTGCATTGCAGTGTGTTTGAAATACAAGCTTTCCAACGAAACTGTTACACGTGCGTCCAATGTGCTGATCTACTAAAGGAACACGCACTTCATACGAGGGATGTTGAGTGCTTCCAAAATGTCACGCTCGTTAGAAACGCCGTTTCAAAGTGCTAAAAAAAAAAAAAAAAGAAGCTTTTTCAAAACCCTGTATCACAAAATATACGCATCAGATACATAGAAAACTACTCAAGGCTCCTGCACTGAACCTTCCTACAGACTTTCCACCAATAAAACAACAGGGTCACCGCTGACAGTCGCATAGGTACACACAGTGCGACGAGAACACTGCACGCCAGTTCAAAGTCTTGCGCTTAGCGGCGATGGCGCGCTTGATATGCGTGGCAGTGTCGNCGACGAGAACACTGCACGCCAGTTCAAAGTCTTGCGCTTAGCGGCGATGGCGCGCTTGATATGCGTGGCAGTGTCGCTCTTATCGCTCCCGCGCTTCTCGGCCTCAAACGTGGGAAAAAGCTCCAGGTAGGCGGGGGGCTTAAGCAGGGCTCAATTCACCGTGAACAGCCGATAGTTCCGTGCGTAATAATACGTTTTTTAAATATAGATATTAAATTTTAAGAATAAGTTATAAGGAGATATAAATAATTAATAGATGATGGTAAGGATACCACCACCGTAATTCATTCGTGGCACGAGACGAGGAAACGTCGAACAAGTGCGAGAAAACGCGAAGGAGCGGAAATCCCCGCCCTGCTCCAACCCGCGCAAGTATTAACAATTTAATTTTCCGGGATGGTTCGGCGGAGGGTTGTGGAGAGGGTGCGTCGGCCTGAGGGGTGTGGAGGAGGGTGGGTGAGCGACGCGGTAAATGGCTGTGACGCTCAGAGGCACTCAGCTGGCGAGCTACCTGTCTCCCTCCAGAGAGTCTCTCTCAGCGCAGATTGCAGGCGGCTGGAGGAGAGCGCGGTTGCCATGGCAACGACTCCTGGGCCAAGTTGGGTGGTGGTGGGTGGGAGAGGGCGGGAGCCACGACACAAATCATCACTCGCCATGTCGGGATCTAGCTCCTTGAACAAGGAGCTAGAGAAGGGATGGGGTAGGAACCATGACAGACCATCACTCGCTATGTCGGGGTCTGGCTCCGATGACAAACGTTTAACTGCAGTTTTTTTTTTTACCTCGCGCGTTAATGCATGGAAAATGACTATCCGGGACGTATCCAGAAATATGCATTGGAGGGGGCCTAAAGTCACTTTGATATAAGCTATTCGCGGTAAAGTGAGCACTTTTTGAAGCTCTTTCATTTGTAATATTAGTGAATAAATGTATTTTATTGTAGGCTTAGACGTTAACTTTCGAGTCCGGTGAAATATATACACTGTTTTTATTACTTACATTGCAATATTTATTTCTAAAAAGTGGCGGAATGATAAAAAATGACTGATAGGAAAAAAGTAACAGGACCTGAAAAGTGCTAATTTTACCGTGAACAGCCTAAATCAATTAGAATCTCTCATTCGCCGTGCGTAAACCAGTTCTTTCACAATGTCAACGATCGTGGACATGTTGCACATGAAGGATATTTATGATCACTGCTGTGCAGAGGAAGGAACCAGTACCCTTGAGAGTCTTTCCGGCGAGTAAACTAAATGGTGAAAGTTACACCGCATCTCGTTTATGAATGACTGATATTAATATCTTAAAGCACGCAGCACGTTATTCACTGGCTGTAAAAACTACGCTAGACAGCAGTGAAGGGGGCACAAAAATATCACATGATTGCAACACTTCGGATCCCGAAATAATGCGTGTCCGAACGGGTTAAGTTAACAGTAATTTTATATAGTACATGCGTTCTTAATGTAAACCGACTTTTGGTAATACGAAACACAACAGAATAAAACATAATTACATTTACAAAAACAGAAATGTTTCTCGTTGCAATTGCTTTGTTACGTATAGTACATGAGTGTGACATGCTTTAGAGTAACGCTATTTAATGGATTGAAAAAAAAAATTATACACGTGAGAGCAAATGAAAGTACATGTAAAAAAACTGGCTCATATTTCCGGGTGGTTTGGTCGGAACCACCCCTAGCTACGTCCCTGTGGCTATACAGAGCGTCATGTAATTCGTGGATACGAACTGCACCTCACTAATCTGTGATAAAAACTAAGTACAAAATATGCTTTGGTAGAATGCATAAGACCCTTCGTTGACAAAAAAAAAAAAACACATGAAAGGTAAAAAAAAAGTGCAATGGTGTATTTTCATTAGATAAGGGCGAGGCTATGTGGCAATGCTGCAACTAATGTGCCATCGTAAGACATACGGTAAAGGAACAAGCCGAGCTCAGTAGTGTGAAGGAGGCCGTGTAGTTCCCGTGCTGTGAGTACTGGCACATGGCAATGGCCTTGGGTGCACGCTGCATGCATCCAACGTGAGGAAAAAGTGCATTGCTATGGGCGGGACAAACTTCGAACACCTTTTATGACGTTTCGACGTTTTTTTATGCTGATGCTGCATGCTGTGCTTAACGTGAAATAAAGTCATTTTATCTACTTCAATGTTGTTTTTCTCGTAAACTAAGGGATCTACGCTGTTTTACTGGAGAATGTTTTCTACTTAATTTTGATCACAGATTCGTGTGGTGCAGTCCGTATCTGTGAATTACCCGACATCTTTTAGACTATTCGCAGTTTATTCACACTTTTTGAATCAAACATTTGGGAAATCACTTCATGTATGGCGTGTTTGATTGTTTTCCTAAATATGCCATAAATCACAAGCGTTTTACACTTCCGTTANAAAAAAAACACATGAAAGGTAAAAAAAAAGTGCAATGGTGTATTTTCATTAGATAAGGGCGAGGCTATGTGGCAACGCTGCAACTAATGTGCCATCGTAAGTGATACGGCAAAGGAACAAGCCGAGCTCNTTTCATTAGATAAGGGCGAGGCTATGTGGCAACGCTGCAACTAATGTGCCATCGTAAGTGATACGGCAAAGGAACAAGCCGAGCTCAGTAGTGTCAAGGAGGCCGTGTAGTTCCCATACTGTGAGTACTGGGACATGACAATGACCTTGGGTGCATGCTGCATGCACCCAACGTGAGGGAAAGTGCATTGCTGTGGGTGGAACAAACTTCGAACACCTGTCATGACGTTTCGAGGTTTTGTATGCTGTATGCTGTGATTAACGTGAAACAAAGTCGTTTTATCTACTTCAATGTTGTTTTTCTCGTAAACTAAGGGATTTACGCTGTTTTACTGAAGAATGTTTTCTACTTATTTTTGATCACAGATTCGCGTGGTGCAGTCCGTATCTGTGAATTACCCGACATCTTTTAGACTATTCGCAGTTTATTGGCACTTTTTGAATCAAACATTTGGAAAACCGCTTCATGTATGGCGTGTTTGATTGTTTTCCTAAATATGCCATAAATCACAAGCGTTTTACACTTCCGTTAACACAAACATATATAATTTTTTGTTATATTGGTTTTAACATTTAGTTTATCTATTTGTGATTAATATGGATAAAATACGGATATAATAGGTGTGTTTGTAATGGCTAGTAAGAAATAGTTCTCATGCAGAATATTATTAAATGGGNATAAAATACGGATATAATAGGTGTGTTTGTAATGGCTAGTAAGAAATAGTTCTCATGCAGAATATTATTAAATGGGGTGCGCACGAATGCGGTACAGGCGGAGGAATAGCCTGAAATTAGAACTTTAGCACGGCTTCAGAAAAGTTGGGAGTAACAACGAATCATTAAAACTAGGTTAGAGGAGTGTACAAACATATCAAACCACTTGCTTACGTATTCAGTGTTCTAGTACGCAGCTTGGATGGTGACTCTACGCCATTTTCTTTGTACGAACACGACCATCACGGCCGGCGACTCGCAGCAACAAGCGTAAAAAGTTCGCAAGCGACAATATTTTACTGACACATTTCGTAGCGATGTAACAAATGTGCGGTTATATAAATGCCACGTTTAAATCAACGTGCACCGAGTTTGTTTCATTCAGTTGTCATTTGTTTTGTGCACACAAAATTATTGCTTTAGAAAAAAAAGTGGCAAATCTAAGTGTGCGCAAAATTTTTAGTTTCACGAATGGAGCTTTTAAAATTGTTCAGGTTAATGCCCGGTAAGCACTGAAACTAAAAAAATTATACTCATGGGCCGTGTTCGAATTCGCCAGTCAAGGCCCTTCACCTGGCTTCGTGCCTTTGAAAAGTTCATCCCTTCGCGGCAAAGGCAAAGATGTACCCTAGAATGCAACCTTCAGCCAAGGGCATGGGTCACTTGCCCTTCCTCGTGGCCGAGATCGTTTTTATATGCGCAAGTGTTAAAAATATATCGTTTATTAGTTGATTGAAACTTTGCAAGGACGCGGTAAACATTTGCTAACGTGACAAAGTAAAATGGAACTCGCGAAGAGCGAAATTCGGCAGAATAAAACTCGAGGTCGAAACGAACACAGGCGTCCAAATTCACAAGATAATATTTCTCATTGCGGGAACAAGGGCTGAAGACACGGGAAGAGATCAAGTGCAAGTGAAGGGCACTTTACAGTGGATTCGAACACAGTAATGACCTCAGAATAAAACTAGAGGTCGAAACGAACACAGGCGTTTAAATTCACAAATGAATATTTCTCATTGCGGGAACAAGGGCTGAAGACACGGGAAGAGATCAAGTGCAAGTGAAGGGCACTTTACAGTGGATTCGAACACAGTAATGACCTCAGAATAAAACTAGAGGTCGAAACGAACACAGGCGTTTAAATTCACAAATGAATATTTCTCATTGAGGGAACAAGGGCTGAAGACACGGAAAGAGATCAAGTGCAAGTGAAGGGCACTTTACAGTGGATTCGAACACAGTAATGACTTCTGTAATTCTATTAAGATAGGCGGCAGGCGTGTTAATAATAAGGATCTTCAATTCAAGTATAGCTAAGAGTCCCGAAACAAAATAAAAATTCACTCGTGAAAGTCTTTGCCCCAAACTACATACATTCATGTGGACGAAAAAAAAAACTCGTCGCGGTGCAAACGCAAATGTAATTGGCCGGACGAATAAACTAAGTATACTTTCGCCAGATACACCCGCACGAGGTTGGAAATTGGAGCTTCTTCGTTTATTTAGTGACAAATATTCCGTACACTGGCAGTGCGGTACCACGGTTCAACAGCAACTACTCCGAGAAAACTCGTGGGCACAGAAAAAAAAACATGGCCAAGATAGCGCTATGAGAAATGGAAGTTACGAGTGCAAAAATGAATCTCGAATGTGTCTGTACTGCAAAAAATAAAACATGCAAGACGCATAATTTATAGTATTTCCGGAAGTGGGGCGCTTTCCGCCCAGAAAATGTCCCATAATTGTCTTAGTCGGTTCGCAGACTAAGATACGACGCGTGGCCGTAACGCCATTGCATTTTTAATTTATTTTATAGTTTCTTTATTTAATCTGACAAGTTATAAAGGTGCGAATAACATATGAATAAATTTACAATACATGTGTACCAACGCAGATTGACGTTCTTGCACAGAACCGGGTAGTTTGTGAACCAATAAACTGAAAAAAGAGAAAGAAACCGGTAAATACAAGGAACCTGGGGAAAATAGCCAAAACCCCAAACACAGTGATAGCAAATTAAAATTACGACAAAAATAGATTTTTTGCCTGAGGGAAAAGATTTGAAAGTAATAAATACAAGAAAAGAAACCAAAGATAAGGAATATATGAAAAGCTACTGAATGTGGGACAAAAATTAACATATGAAATAAAGGAGTAAAGTCATTAATTTGTTGGANAATATATGAAAAGCTACTGAATGTGGGACAAAAATTAACATATGAAATAAAGGAGTAAAGTCATTAATTTGTTGGAAGGCAAGGAAACCATTACCATTGCAATTATTCACTACTTACTTTACTGGCAAATCCGTAGCCGTATTAAGCTGAAGCACGCACGAAGGCTCCAGGTTCACACCAATATTAACTTCACACACACTGAGAGAAAGGTATTGTTGAATTAAAAAAAGCTTGTTTGGTGCAACCAAATTAATAATTTGTATAAGCGAATATGAAATATTTCGTTAGTGAAACCAAATTGTTTAGTTGTTTTTATTTGATTACCCCAAACTGTAACATTTGGTTGGCGCGACTAAAGATTTGTTTGACCCTGCGTACATTAAACGATTTGGTTATTATAATAAATAATTAGGAAGCCCTGCCGAGATGCAAACCCAGATAATTTATGCCCGAGCGCTACGTTCTAACTACCTCAGCTGATGTCACTACTGAGAAGATGCAAATGGTTTCTTAAAATAGATCAATCTCAAGGACATCGTTCGTAAATAAGTGTCAAGTTTTACAGCTTTCCTTTTTAGTTTCCTTTTTAAATTGTTTTACCATTATTGACCATCTATAAATGCACTAACAAATAAAGTTACTATTCTAATTGTCACAAAAAATACAAACAGGTTCTCGGTACCTATTTTCGAACGAATGCATTCAAATGAGTGGCCAATAAATATATACCGTTTATTCAACAAAATATATTGTTGACGGTTTGATTCATTTTTTTACCAACCTAAAACTGAGGTTTCGTTTATTCAATAGTCTATTTTGTTAAATGAAAAAAATTAATTTTGTTGCACTTCAATATTTGTTTACTCAACAAAATATTTTTTGGGGCTACTAAAAATATATTTGGCCCTATATGAACAAGTATGTTGTTGACTTGAACTAACATTTCTCTCAGTGTGTGGTAGAAGAATACAAAATGGGAAAAAATTATATTCTAAGTAGGGTTTTCAGAAGAGATACCACAGATTCTTAGCACTCTAGGCTTGGGAGGTCGCATCGAAGATTGCGATAAGATGCCTTGGCAATAGGCGTCTGTGTGACAGGTTTCACCGAGGAAGAACAATATACTTGTCTTGGCGAGATATCGGTTTTGATATCCGGCTAGAGTACCCACAAAGTAAACGAATTTTTCCCCGATGTAAGAAAAGTCTGGGCAAGATGGAATTTTTTCCTCCGACTCGCTTCAAAACAGACACGCTATGTATAAAAATAACTATAAATGAAATATTTTAGGTCGTGTTCAGGGAATTTAAAAGCATTGTAAAAACTGTTGATGTTTCGAAAGGTGACCAGCTTGAAGCATGTTAAAGAAGACCGCTGTTAAAGGAAACCAAGATCTATACCTACAAAGACCATGTAATAACTTGATCTCTTAATATGTCGCCTTGGTCACCAAATTTTAATATAATTTATAGCATATATATTTCAGTCGAAAAGAGCCCAAAATCCATTAAAAACCAAAAGTGAAATTAGAAATTGTAAAAATAAAAAACAAAAAAATGTTCATCTATACGTAGTATAAAACTCAAGGTCTCTCTGTCTGTCTTTCTGTTAGTGCGCTTATCACTCGAGAACCACGCATCCGATTTTCGTGTTATTTTTTAATTCATAGCTATGTTCTCTGCCCAGGTTTTAGAATATATTTTGTTACGTAAAGTAACATAAGGAATAAGCAGTGACGATAATAGTGAATCCAGTCGGAAAAACGTTCGCCGCCAGCGCGCTCTCTTGCAATACGCTGTCTAAACCGTTAAAGATGGAACAATATAATGTAGTAAAGAATTATATATAATAACACGACGTAAAAAAAAACTCAGCGGCAGCATATACCTATCTATAACAGAGAAATAAAAATAAGCGTTTTTTACCATTTAATTTCTCAATAAATAAATACATAAAATTCAAGCTGTTGTTTCCCCATACAGCATACAATTCCCGCCTATACTTTAAGAGATATAGTTTTCTGAAAAAGTAATTTTTTCGCTAGTCGGTTGACCGTACGCGGACGTGGAGAGCCATTTCGGCGGCGGATGATAAAGGGGGGGGGGGACTTAATTAAAAAAAATACCTAAACAATAATTTTGTAGTCCACGCGAGCGGAGCCGCGGGAACAGCTAGTTAGTTATATATGTAACTTCCCATTTAAATATCTTGTTACTTTATTAATGCGGATTTGTTAGTAATATACTTGGGTATCAAGAATAATCTCATTTTATTCAGTGTTAAGTCAGCTCCATAAAGGAAGAGGCAGTTGGGAAGCTTCAAGCCCCTTTAGTTCTCCCTTACCTCGCCTGCAGTGTGTGTTTTTTTCGTGAGTGAAGACTTTGAGCAGTTTTTAACAGCGAGGTCTTGTGAGCTGATGAGGGTGATTAACGTGAGTATTGAGCAGCGCCGGAATGAAAGGACGGGGTAAATGGGAGATCCCCGAGAAAACCCGCCGACCAGTGGCATAGCCCGGCACGATTCCCACATGCGAAAATCCGGGAGTGACCCGGTCGGGGACTGAACCCGGTTCGCCTTGGTGGGATGTGAGGAGGCTAACAGCTCAGCCACCGCGGCCCCCGTGTTGTTTTCGTAAATCAGCACATTGGAACCACGATCAACTGTTTCGTGAGAAAAGGCGTATTTCAATTTTCGGCAACGCAGTTCAATCTCCAGTTATGCGGGAGCCTTAAATGACAGTGGAGCGAGCCACGACGTCTGCAGCCCCCAGCTGCCGACAAAGAAGCCATTACATTTATCAAGACGTGTACTCAGAGACTGAAGATGAGGTAGAACAATTATAAAATTTTGCGCATGTACCTAACATTGACTTACCCCACACCAATAGAACTGTCAAAGTCACACGGTCAACACTGATAAACGTGTTTGTTTATATCTTAATTTTCAATATTTTATAAGAACATTTACATGAATAACATATTTTTACCCAGTTCAATGTTACCAAACTGCTTTATAAATACGGCAGAGAAAATATGGATACATCTCAAAGCACTTGTTTGCATAAACAAGTGCTCAAATCCTATTGGAGCCGCGGTGGTATAGGGGTTAGACTACTCACCTCCCACATAGGCGAACCGGGTTCAATTACCGGTGGGGTGCCTTCCGGATTTTCACATGTGGGAATCCTGCCTGGACGATGCCGACGATTGGCGGGTTTTTCTGGAGGATCTCCCATTTTACCCCGCTCTATCATTCCGGCGTAGCTCAAAACTTACCTTGCTTCACCTTAATCGACGCTAAGAGCCGCCAAAATCTGTTCGCTCACTCATTCAAGTCCAATCCAAGTCGTTCGCGATGGTCGTGTTGGCAGAAAAGCAATCCAATGTCGGGACACGGTAGTGGCTACTGAGCATCTTGGCCGCGCGCTCTATTCCGGTTTCTTCCCTTCCGGCGTGTGCGACGGAAGTAGCAGGCGCTGCCAGCCTTGCTCTGCCACTCCCGTCCATCGAGCGACGTAACTCGGGTAGCAGATGGCGAGGAGTGCCTCGGGGGTTGCCTACCCCTCCACTCTACGGTTCACCCCCTTGGCCCACAACACCACGGCTGGCCAAAGGTCGACTCCAGGAAAGTGCCGGCATTAACCTCGACTGTCGCAGCACTTTGACTCCCGCCATGGCGACGTCAGTTACGACACGGGGGTGTCTAACCGCACGATAGTCGTCCATGACATGCCTCAACGCTCCGCTTCACCTCTTTTGCAGACATTTTTCCTTTTCGCGCAATAATTTCAGATTCATAGTAATTTCTGAAAACATGCGATTATTGAAAATTTACATTTTACGAGTTGCTTAATATTTGTGTGCGTAATTATCCTTGTGTGTTATCTGCATATTTTAAAAAGTTGAGATCTTATCAATAAAACATAATTATGTTCTCGACTGTTTACAAGTAGATAAGACACGAATAAAATTACGCACATAAATATTAAACAACTCGTATTGTCAGTAATTACTATGAATCCGGAATTATGACGCGAAAACTATTTAATATCTGCAAAAGAGGTGAAACCGAGCCTCATGGCTGTTGCTTGGTTGGCAATTTGGCGTAGAGAAGTACATGTTAATGAAATGAGTATTTTTGGCGTTCCTATTCAAAATATATATATATACCACCACGGACATTTTTAAGAAGAAAAAAAGTGTTTTTTTTGCTATCGAAACCTTTTTGTAACATTAATGTATAGCCTGTTTCTTGTAAAGATCAGAAAACTAAATGATTAAATAAAAATTTACTGAAAAACAAATTGTTGTATTTTCCTCGATACAGAGCTTGAGAGTATAATTTCTCACACTTAGGCGTTTGTTTGAAGTTTATATTTTCAAAATTGGGTTGAGAAAAACGAATTTCATTGGCATGTATTTCCCTATATCAAATTCTCAACCACGCAACAGCTTTAAGGATGTGCGCCAAAAACTATTTTCGATATTTTTAGCATATTTTATAATGGTTTTATTACATAAAATAGTAAATTGATGAAATTATCAAAAACTATGGAAATTAATTAATAGGCCATTCACGGTAAAGTGAGCAATTTTTAAGGTGCTCCCAACAGGCACTAACCACTAATAAATATGTTTTATTGCAGCCTCAGAGATTAACTTTTGGGCGAGGTGAAAGTATACACCGTATTTATCAGTAACATGGCAATGTTGATATTAAAAAGTGGCCGAAAGATAAAAATAGGGTAAAAGAAAAAATCTAGAAGGGCCTAAAAAATTGCTTACTTTACCTTCAATACCCTATTAAAAAATTATGGAAGATACAAGAATTTCAATGTTATAAGTATTGGCATAGAAATGTAAAATTTTTGTATAATTATCATGCTTGGTTACAGCTATACTAAATTGTTAATGTAATTAGAATAAGATAAAGAAATTTCATGGAATTTCTTCCAGTGATTCGGCCATAATTTAATTTTAAGTTTTGCAACAAAATTGAAATCCAAAATAGCAAGAGGTTAAACCCTAATATCAGGCGAACCAAATGCTACACTTCAAAAAAAAATTTTCGTGGCGTTCCTATATCTTCAGAAAACACTTTAGCTGAAATCAAATATTGTGCTAGTATTTTTGAAATTTACTTGGCACAAATCATAAGGTTAAAATGCAGATAATACTACTGAAAAAGTATGCGAGTGTTATTTTTAAACTGCTTTGGAATTTTTATCGAAAATAATTATTGATACTGTATCGCAAAACAGTAAAACACCTGAAAAAAAAAGTTAGGCACTTAAACAGCATGAAGAGGCCCGCCAGCCGTCTGCCTGCATCGATTTTCGCCTTTATTGGTGAGGAAGCTATAAGGGTCACACTGGCATGCACTACAAGTGCACCATCGCCACTACGCGCAGGGTTCTGAGCTGGCGCATAGTGTTCTCGTTGTGTTGCTGACCATAAAAAGCGGCCGCCAGTTCAGAGAAATGTGTTTAAGGGCGATCGTGTTCGTATAGACCCGTATCGAAATTAGATGCTGATTTATTTGTGGGCTTTATCCACCGGCTGGAACTGGCCAGTAATAATTCGCAAATTTAATTATTAACGTCGTCGACGGACTCTTAATTGCACATTGCAATTGTGTTTGGAGGTTAAATAGCTGAAAATGTAATTACCAATTTCGTTGATAAAGCCGAAAACACACATCGTTTTCCTGTACTATTCAGCGTAGTAAATGGCATTAGTGAAGTAATTCCAATTAAACAGTAATAGCGTCACGGGTTTTTAATATTGTCGTTGTATTGTTGTGATTATTTGAGTTGTTTTAAGTGTTTTACGTTATTGAAACTGGCAACACAATTCTTTTTGCAAGCAACTACGCTTTACATCACCCTTAGTTTTTGCACAAACAGCAGTATACAGTTTTGCAGTGTTTAGTGTCCGCCATTTTGCTTGAACTCGTGGATACGGGTCAGTGTAGTACAAATATTTCTTGAGG
The DNA here is from genome assembly GCA_002778355.1 of Clitarchus hookeri. Lineage (NCBI taxonomy): Eukaryota > Metazoa > Arthropoda > Insecta > Phasmatodea > Phasmatidae > Clitarchus > Clitarchus hookeri. The sequence goes on from NQII01002785.1 coordinate 236,820, forward strand.
CGTATTACAAACACGGTTCTTGTAATTTTACAAACGATTAATTTTAAAAGAGAAATTTCTTCACTGTTACAAACATTTGTACAATTGACAAAAATTTCTCAGTAAAAATTGCCATCAAATTGTACAGTGTAACGCCAGTGGTCATAGATGTAAACGTTACACTTGCAATGTGTCTAGTTTTAATACAATGTTTTCAATTCGTTGCCAACTTAGCTAAAAATCTGTGCGCCAGGATTTTAAATTATTTATCTTCTTTTCATTACCCAAGTAAAACGGAAACCTCAAAACATTCAGTAAAACAGTTCTGAAAGTGGCCACTATGAAGGCTGCTCAGTTTCGTTCGAAATCAACACCCTGAATTCCCGACAACCCTACATTACTGAATAACAGATTTCGAACGCAGAAGTTCCTAACAATCTCTCATAGCCACATGACTGACGCATGAATGAAGTATTTAGGGCCATGGCCACATACATTTTCACTGATGTCAGAAGGATACTAGGAGGAGTAAAGTAGATCTGAAACAGGCGCCTAAACAACCTTTAAACGAATATATTCAAAAACAAATGTTCTGGAAATTAATGGAGGGATAATTTAAAAAACCACCGTACATATTAATACCAAAGTGCTACTGATATACGTCACGACTGGCTCATATCACTGTACATATTAATACCAAAGTGCTACTGATATACGTCACGACTGGCTCATATCACTGACCACCAAGCACTAAGACTACAGCTTATTGGTTGTCATAACGGAACAAGTTCTTTGCCAGGTTAAGTACAGAAGTCATCATGAAATTTCTAATTTGCAACACTGGAATTTTATTTGTATTTTATATTATATTAATGTATAAATGAATTTTATAAATTAAAGTGGAAATGAAAGGAGTGAAAATAATCGACCAGTGGACCAAACAGTACAACATTCAGAGGAGTGGGGAGATTTGGACTGCTCTTTTCACCGGGGTCCCGAGAGCTGATGAGAGTGAGGAGAGGTAAGTATATAGCAGGGAATGCGAGGGCGGGGGGAAGCGGGAGATCCCCGAGAAAACCCACCGACCAGCGGCATCGCCCGGCCCGATTCCCTCGTGCGAAAATCCGGGAGCGACCCCGCCGGGAATCTAGCCCGGTTCGCCTAGGTGGGGGGCGAGTAGTCTGACCACTACACTACCGCGGCCCCCTACAATATTCAGCACTCACTAATACGCAGTACACGCACTGTCAGAAGTGTCAGAAAAGTATTACTTATGTCACATGTGGAAGAAATAGGCATATATATTTTGTAACATCAAAAATTATTTAGCTGGAATTTACCTTTTTAAATGCTTGAAAAATCTGTTAGCAAAAGTCTGTTTTTAATTAAAATTTAAGCGTATTTCCATTCTTGACACATTAGAAAACCCATTTTAAAGAACATTTTCTTAAAATAGGGCCATCATAATAATAAATATGGTTTTATGTAAAAAATAAACATTAGTACTCGTGCTAAAAAGTATTTTTAATCATTTATTTCAGTTAACTTTCGCCGCTGAAATAGATGTGCATAAAANTTAGTACTCGTGCTAAAAAGTATTTTTAATCATTTATTTCAGTTAACTTTCGCCGCTGAAATAGATGTGCATAAAAAAACTTTTTGACAATATTTGTTAATACTGTTTATAATTTTTCAAAACATATAACCGGAGTAAATCTTATGACAGTCTTTCTTGGTTAAGGTGTTTTTTTAAAATGCACTTTCTGAAGCATCCAAAATGCAAATTCCCTTAAATTATGATAGAAACTACACTATTCTGACAATTCTGGTAGTGTGCACTGTTTTCTATATAACTTCTGCACGTCGTACCACCGGGCACAGTGTTCCATTATAAGACGCTCTACTTTTACCTTCAGTGGCTAACGATACCTCGCCTTGCTCCACGCGAGAAAGTAAAAACGGTTGCATTAAGCACCATGTTTAATGTAAAAAACGGCACTTGTAGCCATGTATAATCAAAGCCCGGTAACTTTTAATCTTGAGAACAACCCCTCGACCACGAAGGTCGTGCGAGAGAAGAATAATGGCTGTTTACTGACCCTAGCCGTCAGNATCTTGAGAACAACCCCTCGACCACGAAGGTCGTGCGAGAGAAGAATAATGGCTGTTTACTGACCCTAGCCGTCAGCAAGCGCCCCAGTTTCCTTCTGTCCCTGACCCTCGGGTAGCTGATCAATCCCCTCCAAGTTTTTTAATAANCGTCAGCAAGCGCCCCAGTTTCCTTCTGTCCCTGACCCTCGGGTAGCTGATCAATCCCCTCCAAGTTTTTTAATAATTCACCGTGGCAGTGACGGGGCGGTCCGGCAAGGGAAGTTTCCCCATGGTAGCGATCGACGACGAACTGAACTAGGTCATGGCTCGAAGGCATACAACGTAACCAACATAAGGCTACGGGCGTAGCTTAAGTTCATGTGCTTTGCGTGCAATCGTGAGCTCACTTAGGACTCGGAAAAACTTTCATTGGCAGAGGAAAAGTCTCGCGTTGCGCGATTACCAGCAACATAAATCCAGGAACAGAATTTGAACTGCTTAACCCTTTCAGTCAAAAATAAATATTTAATTTTGGGCGTTGAAATACACAAATATTTTGTTCGGAACTGTACTGATATCGAGACGACGTTTAGTCTTACATCGGGTCCAATATAAATCTATCTGTGCTTTGTTACAGACAGCAGTGGTTTATGAGGCTACGGAACATAGTATCAGCAGCTAATGATGTCTCCCACACGTAGTGAACCTTTCTCATTGGGCGGTATGTTCTACTGTGTACAGTGCAGACCATTCAAGCCATATCATATGCAACGTCTCAGATAGAGGGCACTGACCGAAAGGGTTAATATACCTTAACGGAGCTAGATTTATTGATAAGATAGTTGAATTCCAGCAACTATGATATATAGCAATAGTTGATACAGTAAAAAACAGTTCCCAATTAAACATTTCCTAAATTTTTGCGCAGAAATTAGAAATAGACACATCCGAATTTCGTGTAAAAATTTCCGCACATGCTATATTTCGATACTCTGCAGGCGCACGAGCAGTTTTCTTTTGCTTATTGGCGGCGTGCCTACGTGAGAAGACTTTTTCCTACTTGGCTAGCCAATCAGAATTAGGTTACGCCGATACTCTACGTCTGTGATTCGCGCGCACACACCTAAAACGCGTAACACGTAAATCATCAGACCAAAAAAGTTGATCTGAGTTACTAGTGATGTGAAGTACAAAATCACAAAATCTTTTCGCGAGAATCGGGTGTTCCTAACTTTAAACCACAAAATGTAAACTAGCCAAAATAATTTTCATAAAATCAACATAATAATACTATCATCCATTCTGCGATATTGAATTTTACACACCTGTAAGGAAAAATACTGGACATTCAATGTTTCAAAAAAAAAATTTCAGATAACGTAATTCAGTTAAAATAGTTTTTTTTAAACAATAGTTTTTTTTAAGTTATAAATATTAAAATTTATACATTTTAAAAATCTTATTTTTTATATGTTATGATTTTTTGGTTTCTATGCATTATTATCTTACTAATATTATAAATGCGAAAGTGTGTGTGTGTTTGTGTGTGTGTGTGTTACCACTCAGTTCCATAACGACTGAACGGATTTTGATGAAATTTGATATTTAGGTATTTTAGGTCCTGAAATAAGACATATGATACTTTTTATCCCAGAAAATTGTACTGTTCCTGTAGAATGACAACAAAACGTAATTCTGCAACGGCTGGTAACGTGACCCAAATATTTTTTTCCTCTGGTGTCGGAGTTTATCAGGCTGCCCAAGGACCTCTGAAATGGTTGAACGACTGCTATCAATCGATAACAACCGGGACCGAATATTTAACGTGCCCTCCGAAGCCCGGAAGCGCTCAGATGTTATGCCACTAAACGGTCACCCATCCAAATGTGTGCCGCTGGGAAAGTTGCTTAACTTTGGTGATCGATTAAGATCCCTCCGCCAAGCCAAAAAAGTAGTACCTAGGTACACTTATTTCTACAGCTACAACTTGATGAAACGCACGTTTTGATTTTAATACATCGACGCTGGAAAGTGGAAATGTGGTAACTACGCGATAGTTGCACAGACACACTCCACAAATATTACCCAACTTCTTGGCTATTGGGTAAAAAATATTTCCTTCCTTTTGGGTTACCATAATCAGTTAAAAACATACGCCAACATAGTATCATTTAATAATTCTGTTTTCACATAAATAAATTGTCTTTTCCGAATTTATTTATTAGTGTATTACTGTAAAACTCAATTGTACCCCGGCGAAGCCGGGCCGGTTCACTAGTTAGAAATAAAGTCAACCAGTTCTTTATTCGAAAAAATATATACTATCAATTACCACTGTATTTGGATAATGGTCAGAAATAACACTGTGTAGTGAATTCGAACTAAATCTCCATGGCGTTTATTCGCACAGGCCTAAAATAAAAGTTTGCCGGCAGTGTAAAAACTTAAATCCTCCACATTTGGTCCGGCAGTTTTACTATAGACTGTTTAAGGTAAACTGGGCATTTTTTAAATCCCTGCTTAGTATCTTCTTATCTGAGTACATTATACCCTTCTACCATATGTATAGATTTAACATTGCCATGGGCATCACTTTATTCATAGCCATCTACGTGGAATCGTGGTACTGTATGACATTTAAATGTATTACTTATATGCAAATTCTTACTATAGGCTGTGCACGGTTATTTCCAACTTTTCTGGAGCCCAGCTTAAGTTCTACTTCCAGGATATTCCTCCGCCTCGCGCAAACAAAGCTTAACCAAGTCTAGAAAATTACACCAAAGGGACAGTGCACTGGATTAGCGCGCAGTTAGTGTAATATTTTTTTTTGCATAAAAACTATTTATTAATACGAATTATCAACGCGCCAATTTTCTCCCTGTTTTATTCATATTATTAATAAATGAAATACTAGCTTATAGGTAGAATATAAATAGAAGTTCAATTTAACTAAAAGTAAGTACTTTTATGTTAACGCAAGTATAAATCATTTTTAATATGTGATATATTTTGGAAACAACCAGACGCGCTGAGGCACAAACACAAAAATAACACATGAAATGAAACATATTGTTTATTTACAACGTCGCCGCTAAATGCCTTTTTACAGCAATGTTTATAATAATTGCTCAAAATTGCTACCGCCGACAGTAATGCAAGATTGGTAGCGTCGGTGGAGTGATGCTGATGCAGCAGGTCACTGGCGCACCGTTTGACTACCCTCAACTATCGCCACCATTGTCAGCCAATCACGCCATATGTAGAGGTCGCCAAGCATCCCTAACTGTTGGTGGATGCATTTCCGGCAACTGTTTTAACATTTTCTGTACGGAATCACTCTTGAAGTATGCTGATAATTAACATTTTATGTTTCCGTTAGTGTGTTATGTTTTTGTGTTTGTGCCTCAACGCGTCACTTCCGCCCACATATTCCTATACAATAATTGTTTGTTTTAGTGAGCTCTACCACATCTCAATGTTTGTCCCATGATTTTGGAATCATCTGTATATAAAGTGACTTTTAAAAGGTTTGATTAAAAAAATGTGAAGAAACCGCGAATAGACTATATCATGTGAATAAAACAAAGAACACTAACTTTACTCAACATAATTAATTTTACGTAGGGCCTACTGCCCTCGACATACAACGCCGACACAAAGGACAGTTTTTCTTTCTTCGCCGTCAACGTAACGTTCCCGCCTGTCTGCATCGTTTCTCGCCTTTTTTTTTTTGGCCGGGAAGCGCAGGAGCTATAAGGGCTACACTGGCACGCGCTACAAGGGCGCCATCGCCGCTACGCGCAGGGCTGTGAGCTGGCGTGCAGTGTTCTCGTAGTGCTGCGTGTGGCAATGGGACTTTCAGCGGGGATCCTATCATTTTATTGATGAGAAGTCTGTAGTAAAATTGAATACAGGCTCCTATCGTAGTTTGGCTCGTGTCCGGCTAGTATGTTTTAAGATACGCCAGCCTGAAAAAAAACAGCTTTTATCAATATTGGAGAGCTACAAAATGATATTTAAAGCACGCGTGGTAACTTTAAAGTACCATTCCTTCCTCATCTGGGGTATGATGTCTTTCCGTGCATAAACATACTGGATGCAAGTTTAATAGTTTCGTCAATAGACAAGTGTTTAAAACACCCTGAAACGCAGTTCAAGCGCCAAGCAGGCGGGAACACTTAACTGGGAGCTCGCATGGCAGTGTGTACTCTTACATGCCTACACGTACAGTTACACTATAAACACGAAACAACTAAAACTGCTCCAAAACAGCCCATTTGAATGCAGGTTTGTTGGAACTGCTCCACTTGAACCAGCTAAATTCTACTGATCATTTTAGTTGCTGGTATTCAATGACTGAAAAGTGATTTATACTAATTACTAATAAATTACACTCGCCTGGAAGTAAAAAAACTTAGTGCACTTCACTGACTTTCCAGTTAATAACAGATGATTAACTGAAGATTAAGTAACATTATTCCAATGATTGAAATGACTGATTCACATTAAGAGTGCATGGGCAGTGATTTTTTTTCTCTCCCAAAAGATTGACTTCAAAAGTGCTCACTTTACTGTGAACTGCTTACAGTCCATCTTCGGATTTAAAAGTTAGTTCCCTCTAAAGCAATGAGAATATTTCTGGATTTTATCTCATTAAAATGCAGACACTCAAGTCGGCACACAAAGAAGCGAGAGCACACAGAAGCCATTTTGGTGTGCTCTATGTTGGCAGCTGAGTGATTAACGACTTATCGACGGACAGCTCGTACCACTCATATGGCTCTCCAAACAGGGGACTCTCGATTACTGTCATCACACGAAATTCAAGGATCGACTGTAGATGCCACACATGACGATAACATTTAGCTTAAATACGTTCCCTAAGTAGACGCATATAAATGCTGTTGTCAACGTGTAGCCATCCTCATAGTCTGTCGTACAATCGGTTAACAAATCTTTAAGAAAATTAATTACATTAAAAATGTAAATAAACTTTTATCTATAGTCTGTGTTAGTTAATAAAGTAAAGTAAGGAGACGAACTGCACTAGGCAACATACTTTGCCCAAACAGACATAACTCACTAGAATCTCTTTTTCGAGACAGATATAAAACAAATCTGGGTGTGGATAACCAAAGTTATGAAAATTAGCTAAATAAATATTAAAAGAGAATGAATGTAACAAGAAGATATACATTAAAGAAAAAATCTGAGCGTAAGATAGCAAATTCAAACTATCCTGATGTTCGGCGCAGAGTACGAAAAAAATAGTACCAGTTTCAAAGAAACATCGACTACAACACAATATACAACAAAAAGAAATGCAGAAACGCCAAAAATAAACGAGTCAAGAAAACACAAGCCAGTATAGAAGCAGAGATACCAAACAAAGAATATGACACAATGGAAAACGAGACCAGTAACAGTTACAATTATGACATAGCATAAAAGAACAGGTAGCGATTCACAACGTTTTACAAACTATTATTTGTCCCAACCCTAGAACACAATAAGAAAGTGAACTTTCAACAAAGTAAATTTGAGACGCAATGCTAGAGATTTTATTTGTAACTTATTGATTAAATATGAGAGTATCAGCATGTTTTCAGTCACTGCGTACATTTTTCGTGTAGATTTCGGAAAATAATTTTTCGGTAGATTGAATTGCATTACGGGTAAGAACTAAAGTGCATTCCACGTTCACTGTTGTTCATAAACTAGAGCTAAAATAAGGCCAGACGTTTTCAAAAATATTAAGGAATAATTAACTAGATTATTTTTAAACCTAAGAGAGAGCGTATGTATTTGCTGCCATTTTTTTTGTACCAGACAAAAAATAACTGATTTGGTGGGCGGCACTAGCAAAATTTATGGGAACATAAATGTTGCCTTTTAACACGCCGTGCAGTTTTTGCGTTCTTCTTTATTTTTTTATATTCATTGTATGAAGTATTTTCTGTGTTGTAAAAAATATTCTGAGAGTATAAGAGATTAACAGAAACAATATTAAGTCACTATATCCAATCACTTGGAAAGGAAAACAGCTACCGATTGCTTGTTTTTTTCAAGAGTTTTTAAAGCCTTGCTGTTTTCTTCAGTCTTCTGAGTAATTTTTAGATGCGAAATTCAATGAAATATTTATGCGCAAAGGAGAAAATAACTTAAAAAATAACTCGCATTGGAATATATTTGTGGGCGTTACAGGTTTTGTCTTGAAAATACTATTAATCTAATATCAGGTAAAATTTTGGAGGCACGATATTTAACTTCTGATTTAACTAACGTAAATAACCACCATTTTTGAGTAGTCTGAACTACAGCTCAAAGAATTACAATTAGCACAAAGAGCGTATTTTTTTGTAGAATTTTTAAAAATATAACTGATTTTTTTTACCTACAGGAGTACAAGAATTTCATAACATATCAGTATTATTATATGCTGTTTGAGGCCCAAGTTACTTTTTCCTTTAAACCATTTTTCATCTTGAAACCACCTTTTTAAATAAATATGGCCATGCAAGTTATAAACACAGTGTGTATATTCCACCGCACCCGGGAAGTTATGGTCTAAAATATATTTATTGACTAATATTCCAAATGAGCGGGCTTTCAAAAGTGCTCGCTTTGCCGTGAACAGCCCATACAGACGCAAATCGCAGATGTTAACAATACTCTATAACAATAAAATGTAATAATTGTAATTATTGTTGCGTTAACATACCACGTAATATATTTGCAAACAATTTCTTACAGTGTAGGAACACTGACCGAACACATTATGGAGCTAGTTGCAAGTTTCAAAACTAAGCTATGAACCAATATGATATTGACAGTATCGACGAGGTATCACAGAAGCTTTTGTTAACAAAACAAAAAAAAAAAAAAAAAAAAAAAAAAACCCCCCNGAATGCAGATGGCTATAAAAATCTCCGTTCGTCACGATTCCAAACGAATCCACGATTTCCACGAGGTGAATGCGTGCGAGTTTTTCCTCGTGGCCGTTGGCAACAATGCTGCTGCGCATACAATGGGAGAACGTGTGGACGAGTTCGCTCTGACGTGGTCGCTCGCAATTGTGAAGTATCGACGGGAGATATCGAGAGGGGACGGAAATGGACTGGGCGAGCTATCGCAGTGCATTGTCGATATACCGGGACGATGCGATCCGCTGCGTAACATCGGTACTTCTCGCGTTCCCAATCTCCGACGCAAAAATGAACTGCGCACACGACCTCAGGGAAATAAAGCCTTCCAGTTCAATGCTACTTTCCTCACATTACACGTTAGCTAATATTCTCGTAAACTTCTTGAATTATACACTGAATTTTTTTAACCCATACAGAGTAGGGGCATTTTACCACATATAAGACTGTGTGTATAGAAATGTTGAGAGTTTGTGCCATACAAAACTATGAAATTCACTAAGCATTTGTGGAGGCCAAGGTGGCTGAGCGGTTAGCCTGCTCGCCTCCCACCAAGGCGAACCGGGTTCAATCCCCGGCCGTGTCCCTCCCGAATGGGAAGAATTTTTATTTGGATAAATATTGCTTTGCTTGAAAAAAACTGAGTAGTAGAGATATTCGGGACGATCTTGACAACGAGGGAGCCGCGGTGGTGTAGTGGTCAGACTACTCGTCTCCCACCAAGGCGAACCGGGTTCGATTCCCGGAGGGNTCAGACTACTCGTCTCCCACCAAGGCGAACCGGGTTCGATTCCCGGAGGGGGGTTCCCCCCCCAGACTTTCGCATGTAGGAATCGTGCTGGACGATGCCGCTGGTCGGTGGGTTTTCTCGGGTATATCCCGCTTAACCCGCTCTTGCATTCCAGCGCTGTTCCATTTCAACCTCGTTTCACCCTCATCGGTTCTCAAGACCTCATTGTTAAGTGAGTGAAGAGATTTGGGCGGCTCTTGACAGCGAGGTATTGAGAGCCGATGAGGATGAAGCGAGGCTAGAGTGGAGGAGCGCCGGAATGAAAGGGCGGGGGGATTCAGGAGAGCCCCGATAAAACCAGCCGACCAGCGGCATCGTCCGGCACGATTCCCACATGCGAAAATCCGGGGGGGGGGCGTTCCCGCCGGGAATCGAACCC
>NQII01002785.1:247034-309760 GCA_002778355.1 Clitarchus hookeri
CCCGTCGGGAATCGAACCCGGTTCGCCTTGGTGGGAGACGAGTAGTCTGACCACTACACCACCGCGGCTCCCTCGTTGTCAAGATCGTCCCGAATATCTCTACTACTCAGTTTTTTTCAAGCAAAAGCAATATTTATCCAAATAAAAAATTCTTCCACGTTGTTGTTTTTTCCCCCTCAGCGCAGGGCTGAAATCGATAATGCAATTTAAACATGAAATCTCCCCTTTAAAGATTGTATTCACGGTCTCAATTTTCCACTTAGTTAGGAATTCCAAGATACAATGAACGATCCCCACTTGACGTTTTCCCTTCACCTGTGGTTTTACAGAAAGCGAATAAATATATTTTATTTACTTCGTTGTTATTCAAAGTATTTAACTTCGCGTTGTCGAGAAGAAAGGCTCATCGATTTACTTCCTTTCCTCTCGTTAACTTTGCTCTGTAATTAAAGGCCACTTTAGTTTTTCCTTTGTTCCGGCTGGGAGGAAAGTTATTTATTGTGCTGCCTCTTGTGCACAGAAGCCGCGAGATAAATGTTTTAGGAATATTCACTCTCCTGAAAATACAACTTCTCTCTTATTTTCCTCAAAAAATAAAGGTACAAGGATTACCACACTGGCTTGGTGTACGAAACGAATTTTTTTTTCTTATCTTCGCTTGTACTGATGGGTTCACGATTGGACGAAGCCGTAATCTCGAACATGGGTCGTGTGCATTAACGATTGATCGGTATATTGTCGAACCTATTGTGAGCATAACAGGTCATGTGTATGGGAGTCCCTGACATAGCGCGTGAAGGAGATTGTTGTGTTTATTTCTTATGCAGACGCACCAATCAAATGGTAAGGGGGGGGGGGATTTTCCACGAAGCTCTTCATTTAGCTGTGAAAATGGAGAAACATAGCTAAGATGCAGAAACAAATAAATGTCACATTTGAAGGAAAGAACAGGCAACACTGAATCAGCAGAAATGTTTAACTGCTTTCCACGTCATTACAATCGCAAAAGAAAAGATTATAAAGACGAAAAAAAAAAAAAAGCCAACTCTCTCAAATAAATGTCCATTTTCAACACGGCGTTACACTAAATCTGTTAATTCTTTATGTGTGTGAATACAGCCAAAAAATCGGAACATTACTAACCAACATTGCTAACTGACGTAAGACTCGTAGCAAAGTTTCAACGATGCGCAAGTATTCAATTGTGAATCAATTCCGCACAAGGTTTCTTGTCGTGCGCAATCTTCTCCTGTTATAGCCTATGCTCATGCAGTGCCTACGGCGTTTCCCGACCGTGAATCCACCACAGCGCATAGCTTACAACGTTTTTTTTTCTTTTTTCTTTTCAGGAGAGGAGCGAGGCTCCGCCTGAAGATATGTGACCCTGCGGTTTTAGCGTAAGTGGAGTTTAAATTTGAGAGCGTCCCGTAAATGCGGGTAGCGGGTGCTACGTGCGAGGTAAAGACAAACTATCCTTCCCCGAGTTCGAGCAACACTCTGCGGGGAGATCATAGCAAGGAAGAAGTTATTGACGTAACTAATTACTTTTCCTCCCGCAAGAGCTTAAATTTGGAAATAATTTAGTTGAGTGCTCGGAGGGCGAGTTTGGCACTTTACAAAAGTCGAACAAGCAGAAGGAAAAGTTCGTCAAGTGACTGCAGAAAGTTTTAACAACAAACGAGAAGTTTGAGTTTATGTCGCAACCATCCAGAAACTATAACTAGAAAAAAAATCTTTATAAAAACTGATTGAAAGTTTATAGTACAGATTAAATAATTTATTAAATAAGAGTAACAAATTTTGGCTTTAAACGTTTTACTAATAAAATATAAAACTTTAAATTTTAAACTTAATATTATTTTGTGTAATTAAAACTGGTTGAACACTACATTTTATTGAACTCGGCGTTGTATTCGTGTCATGAAAAAGTGATTTATTTTGAGAAGTATAGATAAAATGACCTTGGTTGACACCAGTTTTTGAACCATAAAATGTATTTAACATTCAAAATAAAAATTTTTTTAAAAGATGTATGTAGTATATGACTAGGTTAATTGCCTAAATATAAAATCACGCGCGTCCCTAAATTAGTTTACCAAATGGGACAAATGTGAATGAACGATTTAATAATTACTGTACTCATACTGATTATTTGATTTCTCGATTATTTGAATTGTTAGAAAAGGCTGATGTTACTCGATGACAGTGGCACGAACAATTCGCAAATCAGAACTGTAGCCGGGGTCCACAATTCAGTTCACACACACCGGAGGTAAAGGTACCACTGGGCACTGTGTACACTGCCGGCCATGTACAACCTCGCATGCAACACCTTCATGATTGTAGACTTATGGAATCTAGTGTATACATAAAACAGAGAATGGTTATCCTTGGCCAGTTCTGTATGCTCGCAAGCTCAAAGGCCAATGATGTTTCCTGTAGGTAGGGCAACCTGTTTTTTCGCGAAAAGATTTGTGCACAGGCTAGATTTCAATATCCTACATGAACTCTTGAAACATTTCTATCGTTATTGGCTACGCGTGCATTTGAGAATACATTTATTACCTGACTGTACCGATAAGACGAAAGTCGCTCCGACACTGAACGTCCGTGATTCGCGGGAAAATACCTAAGACACGTTAAAACTAAAATAATCCAAACACGAAAGTGCTTCTAAACTAACGTGTTTTGGAGTTTACCTGGTCTCGAAATATTTTCGCGAAAAACAGATGCTCCTACCTATGAGTAATTGATTCATAAACCATGTTACTATCCTAGGTTAAGAATGGTTCATATTACTACCACCGAACACGAAGAGTACAGATAACTAGGCGTGATAACGAAACAGGTGCTCTGTTGACTTAAGAACAAGCCGCATCGAAATATTTCTTACTAGAAACACCTGAACCCATAAATTAAAGTAGGTACTGCAAGGGATCAGGGGAGGATTGCACATTATCAGCAACCTGTACAAATCATACAACTTTTTGCATGATTAACTGGCCAACAATATGCACAAAGCCTTCAATTTTGCACTCCTAATTGTAATACAAATATAAAGTCTACCACATTTTTACAGTTAACTGGCTACTTTTGAAAGCTCAGGTTAGTTTCTTATTCCATATCTTTGTTTCTTGTTTGGCCAGACGTAAAATTCAAAATTACCAATGACCTGAGAGACGGAAATTTTGCGATTTCATTTAAGGACAAACTAGACTTCAAACATATATACATTTTACTTTATGTTCTAGTTGAGCCGCATTTTGTAAGCCATGCCCAGAACGAGTTTAGGCAAGAGAGAGAGGACCGAATCCCATGCTGCCTTGTCTGGTGTGACAATGGACCACCAGTCAACGAAAAACTAACCACAGCTCGAGTATGCAAATGTATGTGGAACCTAGCTTGCTGCCAAAACAATCTGCAAAAATTCCGTTCCTCTACAAACTATCTAACGACTGGCATTGGTGCCTCATTCTGTCGACATTTTGGAATTTTTAGAACACAAATACGTTAATATTACGCCGATGAAAACAGCGAGCAACATATTTAGGTTGTTATTAATATAACCATCGCAATTTTAGTAAGACGTTAAGATGTGAAAATACATTTCGTATTTCGCTGCCAACATTAGAGAAATAATTACATGCCGTGATTGCGTCATAATATGCACGGTGAGAAAAATTCCTAGTATACTTCGTACACTTAAATGGAAACTTTTAACTTATATATTGTATGGAAATAGTGGCACATATCAGGCTGAAATATCAGAAAGTTTAGAGTCACCGTTAAAGAAAATTGGGAACTTCCATTTGACTTTATCGTGAGCAACTTAGTAATAGTGCTATGAATGCACAGGAAAAATCTTTACCTCTCCCTATTTACCACTTTGACTAAAGACGAGGTGGACCTATCTCGCTGGCTGGGTACAACCATTCTCCATTTCCCAACATTAAAGTGCTTTTCTGCCAACACGACAAGCAATAACGGCGTGGATTGGATTTGAGGTTAGAACACTGTTTAGTAAACAAGTAATTAGATATGTTTTTACTCCTGCTCTTACCGATTTGCAATGAAGTTTGATTGCATTCAAATTGTCAAAAGTATTTTATTATTATAATAGAGCTTGTCATTTAAAAATTAAGATACATACAAACACGTTAATCATTGTTGACCATGCGACTTTGACAGTTCTGTTTCTTTGGCGTAGGTCAACGTTGGGTACTTGCGCAGAAGACGAAGTAATCGGTATACCTCATCTTTAGTCTATGGTTTCTCACTGCACGTAGGGGCCGCGGTGGCTGAGGGGTTAGCCTGCTCGCCTCCCACAAAGGCGAACCGGGTTCATTCTGCCGTTGGTCGGCAGGTTTTCTCAGGGATCTCCCGTTTTCCCCAACCGTTCATACCAGCACTGCTCCGTGCTCACCTCGATCACCCTTATCGGCTCTCAAGACCAATCTCGTCACTTCGTCACTCGCTGCATGTGTTCACTGACGTGGGAAGTTTGTAAATAATTTCTTAGAATATAGTTCTGAGCATTCACGGCCAGGAATTTTAGTTCAAATGTTAATCTCCAAAGTAGGCCTACTGTATGTATCGTTGATCAAATGTAGCGAAATATACGCGTGTGGCTAAGTCGGAGAGAGCCACAGTCAATACGTCTGTGTTAGAGAGTAATATTTTATTTGGTATATAAGAATGTCACTAATGTAACGAAATTGGTACTTTGATCTAACAGCTTACATATACAGACCAAGACAAGGTGATTCTTTTGGAACGAAAATCAGAGCTCTAGCGCATCGGAGTCGCGAGATATACTGCCCGGAAATTTTTGCCTAAGTCCAAAATTTCCACCAGTCGCCGCGGGCCCCCACCCGGGCCTCGCGCATGCGCGGCACTTACTCAAGGTCATGCTCGCATTGTAGTCTTACATCCAATCGAGCGAGACAATATTTATTTCAATCGTGTTGCTAGCCACGTATACTGAGAGAAAAGCCAACAAAACAATTATTTGTATATGGCCCAAAATTTATTTAGTTGCCCCAAAAAAAATATTTTCTTGAGTAAACAAAACTTGGAAAGTAACAAAATTTATTTTGTTAATATAAAAAATATACTGTCAACAAAACATTTAGTTGAGTCAACAGTATGTGTTTGTTTGGCCACTCATTTGATTGCCTTCGTTCTGTTTGGCCACTCATTTGATTGCCTTCGTTATGTTTGGCCACTCATTTGATTGCCTTCGTTCTGTTTGGCCACTCATTTGATTGCCTTCGTTCTGTTTGGCCACTCATTTGATTGCCTTCGTTCTGTTTGGCCACTCATTTGATTGCCTTCGTTCTGTTTGGCCACTCATTTGATTGCCTTCGTTCTGTTTGGCCACTCATTTGATTGCCTTCGTTCTGTTTGGCCACTCATTTGATTGCCTTCGTTCTGTTTGGCCACTCATTTGATTGCCTTCGTTCTGTTTGGCCACTCATTTGATTGCCTTCGTTCTGTTTGGCCACTCATTTGATTGCCTTCGTTCTGTTTGGCCACTCATTTGATTGCCTTCGTTCTGTTTGGCCACTCATTTGATTGCCTTCGTTCTGTTTGGCCACTCATTTGATTGCCTTCGTTATGTTTGGCCACTCATTTGATTGCCTTCATTCAATAATACCGTCAGAGAGTTTATTTGTATGTTTTGCGACAGTTAAGATAGTGGCAGATTTTCTTAGATGCCTAATAATGTTATGAACATCCCAATAAAATAAGTTTAACAGGAAGTTTGGGTGTAAAATTTTGAAATATTTATTTGCGCAGGTTGTCCGTTATCGAGATGTACATATTTAAAAACAGTCCTGTCTCCATTGTCGCCCCTTTAGCTGTAGTTGTTAGGGCGTAGCGTCTGAGCCCAAACCGCTCTGGGTTCGAATTTCGGTTGAACTTCCAGTTTTTTTATATTGACAAAAAAATTTAATTTACGAAGAGCCAAACAAATATTTAGTTGCGCTAACCAAATCTTTGTTTGGGGCAACCAAGCCAGAAAAATCAAATAATTTGGTTCCAACAACGAAATATGTAATTGCACTTATATACAAACAATTAATTTGGTTGCGTCAAAGAAACTTTGTTTGACTCAGCAAAACCTTTTTCTCAGTGTAGTTGGATGGAACACTCTGCAAACGGTACATCACCGTTTCCGTCCTGTGAACACCAAGCCAGTGAATAGATTTGTGTGGCTCTTATCATTGAGGTCTTGAGAGACGACGATGGCGAAGCGAGGTGAGTATGGAGCAGCGCTGGAACGGGAGATCCCCGAGAAAACCCGCCGACGAGCGGTATCGTCCGGCACGATTCCCGCGTGCAAAAATTCGGGAGTGACCGGGCCAGGGATTGAACCAGGTTCGCGCCTTGGTGGGAGGCGAGGTAGTCTAACCGTTCAGCCACCGCGGCCCCTGTACACCAAGTGTGTGTGATTTTGAAGAGGCATTCACGTAGAAATCAATGTTGGCGAGGCAGACCCGCGGAAAGCAAGACTTTCGCGCAAAGAAAAACAAACGCCGGTGGTGGATACTCGAGAATTTGGGCGGGACTTGCGCAGGGGAACAACAAACAACTGCCGTTCCTGAACTCGGAACTTGGGACTCCTCGGAAGAGTTTGTGGCTGAGCGAGGGGGGAGGGGGTACGGTTGTAGGAACTTTCACCCTCGCAGAAACTCAACCTCCTTTATCCCGCCGCCACAAACCAGAGCCGGTGCGAGTACATCGGAAGTTTGCCGTCGCGGCGTTCGGCAGTTCTGCCTCGCTATTAATTGCGCGGAAGATGTTTGTTGGTTGGGAAAGGGGGAGGATGACAGTAGAAAGGGGTTGAAGGAGGGTGGTTGTCTGCGGCTGACGTGATTTGAGGCTGCGGCACACTCGAGCCCGCCGAGAAGACTGGATCGTTCCACGACGATTCAACTAACTCCCGCGCTTTAGCGAGTTCAAGGGTAGAAAATAACTTTTCGACATATTCGGTATAGTCCATCCACGGTTACTTCCTACTTTTCTGAAGCTCTGCCAAAGTTATAGTTACAGCATATTCCTCCGCCTCATGCACACAAAGCTTAACCTAGTCTAGAAAATTACAGCGAAGGGACAGCGCACCGCGTTCGTGCGCACCCTGTGTAATACAAATTTACATAGGAACTATTTCTTACTAGACATTACCAACACATTTATTTTCTCTCTGTAGTTATTCACATTGATCATAAATGAAATAATATAATGTTAAGGTAGAATAGACGTAAAAGATAGATTTAATAAAAAAAATAACGCGGTGGTTTTATGTTAACAGAGGCTTGAAATGTTTATGATGCATGTCATACTTAGGAAAGCACGAACCCCGTCATACATATGGTGATTTTTCAAAGCTTTGATTTAAAAAATTGAAGAAAGCGCGAATAGACCATAGATGACTTTTGATTGTTAGTTTTGATATGAAATGAAGGAGAGGATGACAGTGGTAGAAAACTGCATTTCAAAATAAAGGGAGAAAACGAATGTCTGGAAATTTAATGAATTGTAATCATTAATTTGATTTGTCTGAACTACGAGTATGGACAACAATTAGACTAATGGTTAATATTGATTTTGTTTTTTACAGATAGCATTGTTATTAACGTAGCTGTTGAGATGAAATTCTTATATTTACGCCAAAAAGATTGATGTATATACAATTAATAAATTAATTATGTATTTTTATGGAACTACAATTGATCTTATGTCATTGAAACCATAAAATAAAACACATCTAGATCTTGAGTGCCATTAGCTCAGCCTTTTGAAATCTATGCCAGCGTCCTTTTTCAGCCCAAAACTTATTATTTTAACAGTCTCGTTTACAAATAAAAACTTCCGTTGAACTATAAAGCGGTAACAGTGTATTGAAAATGTTAATTTGTGAAAATTTTATGGATATAAATGTTTTCCTGCGACGCTTATCGGGTAATACATAATATTATTAACACAAGGGGCTGCTGTAGAAACGTTACAAGGGATGTTGTAATTGCTTATGATTGATCAGCGTCGGCGAAGGAGTAGGGAGAAACAGAACGTACTGCGGTTAAATCACGAGCAAGCGGCGATGCACGCATCAAACTTTTATCACTCACGCACGATGTGCTGTTCCTTTGCCAGGCGAACTTCTTAGTAGGTTGCATCTTGAGGGAAATTTATGAAAGGTTGTCTAACTACGGACCAAGTATCAACACATTGGACCGTATTATGGTGTTCCTCGGGAAATTATTTTATCAATAATGTTAATTTCTTTACGCTAGATGTTTGCTCGAACAAACTGCACGGACAGAGTCAATTATAAACAGAAAAAAAATTGTGACTGTAGTTGCTTTTGAACGACTTAAAAATTCAGGGGCAAAGTACTACACCCTTCTCAAAGAGGTGTGAAACGGTTTGCCGCTACCACAGGCTCCATATTCTCTACCAACAGTAGTGATCTGACTGCGAGACCTGTACATTCTTATAGGTATACACTATCTTATAGACTATTCACAGTAAAGTCAGCACTTTCGAAAGCCCTTTCATTTGGAATAAAGTTCAATAAATTTATTTTAGTTTAGCCTTAGACATTAACTTCCGAGTGCGGTGGAATACACACACTGCGTTCATTACTTACATAGCAATATTTATTAAAAGAGTTGGCTGAATGATGAAAATTGGCTGAAAGGAAAAAAGTGACTAGGGCCCTGAATGTGCTCACTTTACGGTTAACAGCCTATACAAAATTATAACATGATTAAGATGCAAAGAAACACGAAAGTACAATCCACCGCTGTCTTGTACGGTAAACTAACATTATCACACGACTTTAATTGACACACGTATCCAGGTCTCACATTAGATTCAAACCCGAAACTTTACTGCCTGTTTGTAACGCCTTAGCGACATCGCTAACGAAGATTACCCATCACGACAAATCACATGTTATTCGTCCCTAATTTTTAAAACCTGAATTGTATAATAATGCATTTTTGTTATGATTCACCTAAGCTGACGTCTAATTTTCAAGGGCGCCGCGTACTTTTAGCTTTTGAGCGCGTTTGAGGCAGGGAAAAGCTGGAGCGATAAGGGCGACACTGACGTGCGCGCCTGATTGCCCCGTCACCCCTACGCACAAGGCGCTGAACTGGCGTGCAGTATTTCCGCCGTGCTGTGTTTACCTACGGGACTTAGCGGAGATCCTATCATTTTATTGGTGGAAAGTCTGAAGAGAAGTTAAGTGCAGGTCCCTATAATCGTTTCGCATGTTCCAGACTAGTATATCACGAGATACTCTGGTGTGGAAAAGCAGTTTTTTTTTTTTGCTATGCTGAAGGGTTCGGGAATAGCAATTAAAATGCTGATGCCGTATTTGAGAGTATTATACGTACCTCACCTGTGGTATGTTTTCTTTTCGTACATAGGTCTAATGGGGACAAAATGGTTTCGTGAAACAAAAGCGCGGATTTAAAACACTCTGTGACGCCATTCAAGCGCAAGGCAGGCGGCGTCCTCGACGCAAGAATCCAAGAAAATGATCAGCGCAACAATGTGATTCAAATTATCACCCGAGCCAAGTAGCACTTCCGTTACGACACTCCAGCACTGTGCCACGCCCTCACCATGGACGCGCCGTTAAACGGGCAGCTCGGAAGGACAGTCATCAATCCTCGTTGGGGTGAAATGGGACGATGTCCTCAAGGGGGTGGGAAGTGAGAAGGGGTTCGCGGTTCTAAATAATGGCTCCACTCGACACCATAGCCGCCAACTCCATACTCAATTCCTACGCACACGATTCCAACTGCTCGTTTCTCCTTATCATTGCTTCTCCTTATTCCATCTCCCTTCTGCCCCTTTTACTCTCTGACCCTGCGCAAGTTTTCCGCGATCTATCTGCTAGGTTATAGTTTAAGTCCCGATCTTGGTGTTTACTATAAGAATTCCCAGTGGAAATGTTTCTATAAACTGTAGGAAAGTATATAAAATTTTTTTAATATTTAAAAAAAAATTACAAACCCTCTACGTAATTTTTTTAATGTGTTGCTTAGAGTACAATTGTAAGTGAGACGAGTACGAGGCGGCACCAGAATGCAAGGGCGGGATAAACGAGAGATACCCGAGAAATTCCGCCGACCAGCGGCATCGTCCGGCACGGTTCCCACGTGCGGAAATACAGAAGCGACCCGGCCGGGAATCGAGCCCAGTTCGCCTTGGTGGGAGGTGAGTGGTCTGACGACTACACCACCGCGGTGCACGTGTTAGCTGAGAGAATTTGTTAATATATCCAGAGTAATTTAGAGTTCTTACTGCAAATCCCTCTACAATAGAAAACTCCAGAGCTCACATTACGTTGAAAACTGCTGCATGAATTTATCATCTGGAATACAGCCGTTTAAGAATGGCATGTTGTAAAACTAACAAAATCAAAGTTGATATTGTACACATTCACGAACTAGAAAAAATACAGCTATAATATATTTAGTTTTAGATATACAAAAATTTTTTGACAACTGGTTTTTCTACTTATTACTGTCATGTTGGCAACATTCAACAATAATTCGAATGCTACAGTAACATGTACCAAGCCGTGGATTTTCCACACTTCACTTATAATTTTAATAGCACTAGCCGCCAAAAAAATCGTTATTTTACATTTGTACGAAATACCTTTCAACTTGTAGGCATTATTTGTAAGTACTCTTCTCTGGTTTAAAAAATTGTATAACACGTATTTTTTGCATCATGGCATGTCGAAATCACTATCTTAGTGTTTTTGGGACTTTAAAATAACATAAAAGAAAAATTTTACGGAAAATTAAACAAGGGAGACCTTACGGTCATGTCTAAATTCAAATTTAAGTCATAAATAGATTGCTGAAAATAACAAACTTGCAAAAAAGTCCATATTTCAATTTTTAAAAATTGCAAAAACGTTCCATAATATGATTTTAAAATTTCGTTAGAGAAACTACTGTTATCTTATTGCAACGTAAATTATCTCATTTCGGTAATGTCTAAAAAAACAACTAAAATGGCAATTTTTTCATGCCATTATGAAAATAATATGGGGTCTAAATTTTTTTCATTCGAGGAAACAGTACCTGTGAGTAATGTCTACTAGTTGAAAAGTATTTCGTACAAATATAATATAATGTATTAATTCTTTTCCTGAGCAGCATCTTTAAGGGTCCCTTCCATGTTGTATACATTTTTACCAATTTTCATAATTAAAATTTATAACCCGACCTTAAAACTCAAAGCTTGATATGGCATAGAGAACTTGAAATTTCTTTAAACTGTGCGGTTTCAGTTATATTCGTATAATCCCGCGTGGGTATGAAATTATTGAATAATGAGGAGATCTTTGATCACGGTTACAAATGTGAAACGAATAATGTAATAAAAAGAAGTTGGATCTAGAAATAACTGATAAGATATTCCCTATGTCTTGACAATATTAGTTCTTAAATATTGACACTGAAAATAAAGTTATTAAGGAATATCCGTACACCCAAGATGTCAGGGATACTTCCCCTTAAGAGTATCGGATACCAAAAAATTAATTATTTTTTATCTGTATGTTTGGTGAAAATACAAAATGTATTTATTTTTAGGTATCAAACGCCCTTAAGCAGGTGTTTCACAAGCGCTCAGTTTACGGTGACCAGTCTACAGCGAGTTGCACCTTGGACCTTTCCGACTCGATGGCAAGTGTTGGATGCAAGAGCGCAGTTCCACGTGCCAGGCACAATGGCGATAGTTTGACAAAGGAGCCAACCCCCTGGACTTAATTGCAGCGCCCCGGAGCTCATTACAGACTTGCTCCCAGGACGAGGTCTAGTGCCGCGGCTCTGTTTGTTAGTCGCTAGCTGGCGCTCTCCACGAGTCTCGCTTTCACCCCCTAGCCCCGCCCTCTTTTGTTTTTAGCGAGCTGGTTAATGGCACTGCCTACCGGCTGGCAGCAGCGACATTTTAATAGGAAATCCCATGTTAAATAAATCTCGGCTCAGTGCGTTAACCTGAATAGTTCCGTCTGCCTGGCGCTTGAACTGCGTTGCAGAAGGCTTGAAACTGGTTTTTTTTTCGACGAAACTATTAAACCTGCCCCCAGTACGTTTACCTACGAAGAGACATCATACCGCAGACGAGGAAGAAACGGTACTATAAACATCCCGCACATGCTGTTAATTTAGCTACGCGCTTACTGCTTCGCATCCTGCGCGAGCGAGTGGAAGTGAAGGACAGCTGTTGCATGACAGCGGCGGCAGCAAGTCAACGGGTAGTTTTGAATTACAGGCGAGCGCTAAACGAAGAACCACATGTCTATTACCAAAAAGCGAGCCGACACGATAGTTCATTTTGCGGCACGCGCGCTGCTGACCTTTGTTGTATTTAAGTTTCTGTATTTATCAGAATAATGTTCTAGTAGTTAGATGCGATAGTTTCTCTAAGCGTGACTCTGGGTGCGTCGAAGTGACCAGCGGAAGGGAAATCTGCGGCTGCGAGTATCAAGCAGTGAAGAGTGCGGCTGGCAGGCTAGACTATTGGACTAGATAGACATTACAAATGATGACAACAGACAGACTGAACATATGTTAACGATGAATATGAGTTAATTGCATATAACGAAACAGTGATATTGAGGAGACGTTAATTAGAGTTGAAATATACATTAAATACTAAGAAATAAAATGAGTAAGAATGGTGATAGATAATTTCTGTGAATAAACCAAAAATTAAATTTAGTTGTTTCATTTTTATTAAGACCTCCATCCCTCACGAACTCAGATACGCCCCTCAGGTGTCCATGTAACAATATAATTTTGGAACTCTCAAATATAGTTAAATGCGGCTTTTTTCAGACTGTCTTATCTTCAAACATGCTAGCTGGACACGAGTCAAACGATAGGAGCCAGTATTGAACTCTGCTACGCAATTTTCCTCAATAAAGTGTTAGGGTCACCGCCGTAAAAGCCATAGGGTGGACGCATCACTACGAGAACACTGCACGCCAGTTCAGAGCCCTGCGCGTAGCGGCGATGGCGCCCTTGTAGCGCGTGCCAGTGTGACCCTTATAGATCCCGCGCTTCTCGGCCAAAAAAGGAGTAAAGCGATGCAGGCAGATGGGCCCCGTAAGGATAGGCGTTTAAAACAAGTTGTAGTTTGAGCGAATTTTTTAGAAGAAGATCCCTACGAGCGTATAGTTTAAATATAAATAGGCAGTATGTACTTTTTTTGTAAAACATTAACTTTAAAAATTCCTTGTTGTGGAAACATCTCCGCTTTTGGGGAACTTCTCCTAAAATATTCGTAAAGAATAAATTTAGTTTGAAACGCCCGTCTTTAAAATTAACGCACAGAGGAGAAATTTCCATAACATGGGATTTCCTATTTAAATTTCGCAGCTGCCAGCCGGTAGGAAGTACCCTTAAATAGGTGCTCTCGTCTTCAAAAACAGCAATTTACTTCCTGCCACTGATATCACCATACATTTCGGGGACACAAAATATGTACTGGGAATGCCAAACTAAACGAATATAAATTATACTGTAACACTGAAACATTCCACGTAAATTGCATCTGACAGAGCACTTTGATGTCGAAACGAAGTTTCCCTTAATTGTGCCTTCATTACGGGTTATTCATTTCTCATTCTCTGAACATTCGGTTGCCAATTAAATCTTCTTAGCGGATTACGTAAAAGGCTCCATAAAGGGAAGCTACGTCAGTTGAACTGAAATCTCAACAGCTTGAATTTACAGTAATTTTCTCTTTGCGTTCGAAAACATACACGTTGGATGCAGTTCGAGTTTTCGACGACCACTCTAGGGAAGTACACACTCAACAGGTCTGTACCTCAGTTGTGGAAACTTTATGAAAGCTCTTGAGCAGCAGCGGAAGAAAAGAGAACTAAGCAGACGAGCGAAGAGCGAAGAGCGAAGGACTAAGTTTACCAACACCACGGCAATATTCGCACGAGACCTCCTCCGAGAAGACGTCTTCAAACGGCGAACTTCTAACGCATCCGTGAAACGATCCGTGGAGAGAAACGTGTTTGTTTGAATGGCATTACGGGAAGTTATTCTGATGGTCGGATAACGTTTATTTTCCTTTGAGTACAGAGGTCCTTCAGTGTGCGAGGAGTGAATATGTTGGGAGACCGTTGCAAGGAAAAGCGTCAATATTCGTTCGGTAAAAGGATTGAAACTTTCTGAAATAAACCATCCTATATTGCAGCCGGCCGAGCTCTAACGCTCAATTAAACCTTTCAGGTCCGCTTTAATTCACGGTTTCACGTGTAATAATTTATGATGCTTGCTGTACCTAAGTACTTATTCAAATGTTCTTAACGCTTTTAATATATATGTATATTTAATTAAAATTTTTGCGTATTTATATTTTGAATGCTTCAGAAAAAAAAACATTTTGCAAAACAAAATTTTACTAAGCAAAATTACTATAATAATTCCTCACGTACTGTATGTAGTGAAAATTAAGGAATAATGTTTTCAAATATTATTACTCCCATTTATTTAAGAGCCAAAATTTGTTATTTTTATAACTAAAATAAATGTAACTAGAATAAATTATTAAATTTCTAAACATTAGTACCAATATTTTATATTACATACAACCATAGTAATTACTGTGATTGAATTATATAACAAAGTATATTTGCAAAATTAATTTTAAA
The DNA here is from genome assembly GCA_002778355.1 of Clitarchus hookeri. Lineage (NCBI taxonomy): Eukaryota > Metazoa > Arthropoda > Insecta > Phasmatodea > Phasmatidae > Clitarchus > Clitarchus hookeri. The sequence continues at coordinate 261,745 of NQII01002785.1, forward strand.
ATATTACCCAACAAACATGTTAAGAGTACAGGTAAAAAAATTCTTGAAACCACCATAAAATATCAAAGAAATTAAATACGAACTCATTCTGTGTGTCACTCAGAGTTTCCGCTTGAGTTATTTGATAAAAAATACTAATTTAAAGTAGACCGAAGTTAAACCACTGTCACAGGCTAGCAAGGACCCGGGTTTAAGAAAAGTTACTTTCGTGAGTTCATAATACTGCAAAAAACACTCAAGCTTAAAATAAAACACAGTATTTAAATACCTTTATAGAATTATACTTGTTGGAGTGTTACTGTTAAAATCTTCATAATTTTGCTAAAAATAAGTTTAAAACAAATATTAAAGTTGAGTTGGTATTTTTATATAATTTATCTTAAAAAAAAATTACAAAAATTGTAAATAGTATTCCAAAAATAGCGACAAAAATTTTGCCACTTCAACATATTTATAAAATTAAACTAAATTTGAGATTGTACGGAATGTTAGAAGCGAGGCAATATTAGTATAGGATTAGCCGTACGGGATACGGGAATCTTGTGGAAAACGTCAGACCGTGAACTAACACTAATACAGGACATCGCAAATCCCAGGTACCAGGTCATCATGGCGCCTAAAAAAAGTAATGCCAGCGCCTTGGTCGCTTCCTTTCAAAATTCTCGACGCGGAAATGCGAAAGTCCGTTTCCTGTTGCACGCACAGTGCGGGAAGCACGCAGCAGAGCGGTTCTGTTAGCGCGCGAGTGAGCTGAAAGCATGTCACGGCGTGAAATAGTGCGTAATAGTTCGTTCAGTGTTTTAAAGAGCAGGATTTCGACATGCCGCCAAAAGAACGCTTCGCGGGTTTGCGAGATATAGTTCATTCACTGTTACTTCCAACTTTTCTGAAGGCCGGCTAATGCTGTACTTCCAGGAAATGCCTCTGCCTCATGCAAACAAAGCTTAACTAAGTCCTAGACAATTACTCCAAAGGGAGAAAAAACACCGCATTCGTGCGCACTCGGTTTAACATTATTTTGCATGGTAACTATTTCATACTGGGCTTTACCAACACAACTATTTTACCTCTGTTTTTATTAATGTTAGTTTTAAATTAAATATAAAAATTTGCACGTGGAGTAGAAGTAATAGTTCAATTTAGTAAAAACATTAGTTACATTTATGTTAAAAAAAGTTTGATTAAAAAAGTGTGAAGATACTGCAAATAGATTATATACTAGTTATTCGAATAACGGTATACGGCCCAATATTCTTAGGTTGTTCTTGTTAACTCCTATATTTGACTTATTTGCGGGGTTCAGAGGTAATGTGAGCTATAAAAATTAAAAACATACTCTGGGTTCGAGTAGCTTACTTAGAGTCTTACATTGTGTAGTCTATTCGCGGTTTCGTCTGCGTTATTTTTAATCTAACCTTTGAAAAATCACTTTATATATTATTTGTTTGGTTGATTCTTAAATATCATGTATCACAGGCGTTTTATACTTCTGTTAGCGTAGATGTATCTTAATGTTTTGTTAGTTTGAACATTTAATTATATGAAATGTATAAAATATAATATTTCATTTGTAATTAATATGGCTAAAAACCGGGAGAAAAAAGATGCGTTGGTAATGTCTGGTAAGAAATAGTTATTTGGGAAAAAAATTATTGAAGTGAGTGCACACGAATGCGGTGCGCTGTACCTTCAGTTGTAGTTTCCTAGACTTTATTGAGATTTGTTTGTATGAGGCGGAGGAATATTCTTAAAGCAGAACTTTAGCAGGGCTTCGGGAAAGTTGGAAATAACCGTTAATGGACTATACTTGGTTAGTCTTGTCTGCCGGTTCCTAATTTTTAGTTGTAGCATAAGCCTTTAACACCTGGACTCATTTGTGCTCATATTAACTGCTTGAGAACATGTTCAGAAATATTAAAAACGGTTCAACTGAGTTAATTTTGACTTGGCGAAATTAATAAGGCACACTTTTAATGTTATCGCTCGAATGAAACATTAGGCAAATTACCTGGCTCCTATAAGTTTCAGAGCTGGCTCCCTATATAGGTGATTCTAAAATCATGGGACAAACATTGAGGGGTGGTAGAACTCACTAAAACAAACAATTATTGTATAGGAATATATGGGCGGAAGTGACGCGTTGAGGCACAAACACAAAAACATAACACATTAACGGAAACATAAAATGTTCATTAGCAGCATACTTAACGAGTGATTCCGTACAGAAAATGTTAAAACAGTCGCCGGAAATGCATCCACCAACAGTCACGCATGCTTGGCGACCTCTACATATGGCGTGATTGGCTGACAATAGTGGCGTGCGTGAAATACCCGGCGTATTCGAATCTGTTCGCCAATCACTCCACCGACGCTACCAAGCTTGCATTACTGTCGGTGGTAGCAATTTTGAGCAATTATTATAAACATTGCTGTAAAAAGGCATTTAACGGCGACGTTGTAAATAAACAATGTGTCACATTTCATGTGTTATTTTTGTGTTTGTGCCTCAACGCGTCACTCCCGCCCATATATTCCTATACAATAATTGTTTGTTTTAGTGAGCTCTACCAACCCTCGATGTTTGTCCCATGATTTTAGAATAACTCTGTTTATAAAACCATTCGTCACGTCCTGCAGTAATACGACGACGTTTAGAACTAGCTGGCCATGAAGCCGCCAGAGGGCAGGCACGTCGGCGAACGAAACGCCCGGCGACCTCAAGCTGCGAGAGGTGCCCGTTCCTGTGGCGACGCGAACACATTTCTAGCTGCTCGCTCCACCCCTCCCGCCAATGGACCCACCTGGCCTTCGAGGTGGGGGAAGGGGGTGGGGTTCTTTGATGTCATTATAGGCTGTTTGACTTGTCAAAGAGACGGAGTGCCAGAGGGCGCGCGGATCGATACTTCCCGTTCCGTGTCGGTCGCCTTGGAGCGCCAAGAACACTGCGTCCTCCGACGAGACTCGTCACAGAACATGCGACAGCACAGAAGCGGAACGGCATCGAGGTCACCACGGACAAACCTAATTCTGCTCAGGTCGGAAAGCTCGATGATTTTAGCTCGGCAACTAAAACTTTTAGCAGCCAGGGTGCAGTGGTATAGCATGGGTTCTGGATTTTCCCATTTTGTATGTAAAATCCGTAACACACGATACAATTTTACCGTACAGGCTCGGGCGGAAGCTTCCACGAGACCTGCTACCCGAGCTTGCATGCAAGCAGATATAGAGAGTACTTTGGAATAACCTATCCAACGATACTTGTTGCCGGGCAAGTACAGACGAGTGCACTTTTTATGAATTACTTCTGCAACTGTGGTCCAGGAACAATTTTCTCTCAGAACTTAAGTGTTATATGTTTATGAACAGCATTTCGTTGTTACAACTGCCACTCTTATGTAAAATAAACACTAATGTTTTCGTAATCTTTAGTGTGAAAATTAAGGTAAACATTATTATTATTATTTTATTTACTACTTATACGTGTTAAATTGTTTTACGCTCTTTCACAAAATAAAATAAACAAAATGACTACCAACCTATCTCTGATTGGCTAAAGTTTCAACCTTTTAGTAACCTTTCCGTCGAACATTGCACACGACCAATTACGAAAAAGTCTATGAAAACGGCCAGCAGCAAGCCAAATCGTCCAAAATCCATCCATGCAGGCTTGCATGGAATTGTCCAAGAAATCTTCCATCGTGGCATACAGACTTTATAGCATTGAACTACCCAACCTGAGGAGAAATAAACCTTAGCTGGAAAATCTACACCTCGAAATAGAAGAGGCGAGTGTGCAGAACCGGTACGACGCAGATGTCACTTCGGTACGGACGTATTCAGTTCTCGAGTCGTTGATCAACTCGGTCAGATGACTAGCAAGTGATGCGATTCCCAAACTGTGTTCTCGGAATCTAGTGGCTCTGTCAAAACCCCACAAGGCTTCCGCAAAACTTCTGAACAATAAGATTTAAGACGAAAAAGCATACACCAAACGTAACAAATTTCAATAAATTTGTACGAACGTTATAAGGGACCGAACATATGTGTTTTTTTTTTTTAATAATCATAGGTTGGGAATTGAAAACTAAAGTACATTTTGAAGTGAGAGATAATGAAACCATCACAATTCAATTTAACTGTAATAATTTACAAAAATTGTTATAAAATGCACCCTCCTGCTTTAATAAAAGCTCTCCAATGAGCTGCCATTGCCTGCCGTACAAATTCAAAGAGTCCAGGCATGTGATGTAGAGAGTTAAGCAGCTGAAAGCACCCGAGAGATGAGTTAACTCTTCCTGCGATTCAATTGGAGTCTCATGCACCAGGCTTTGGAGATTAGATTGGAGTCTCGTGCACCAGGCTTTGGAGATTCGATTGGAGTCTCGTACACCAGGCTTTGGAGATTAGATTGGAGTTTTCGTGCACCAGACTTTGGAGATTCGATTTGAGTCTCGTGCACCAGGCTTTGGAGATTCGATTGGAGTCTCGTGCACCAGGATTTGGAGATCGATATGAATACTCAACACTATCCTCGACGGTCTATCCACCTCCCAACAAATGTTTCACCCAGGAGTAACTGTACGTCTTGATGATATTGTGACGGTGCAACCGTCCGGCTGGTAAAAAGCAATCGTCGTCTGAGTACAGTCGGTGAAAAGCTGGCACAATGTTTTCCTGCAACATGGTACAGTAACTTTCACCTGTCACCGTTCCGTCAGAAAAGAATGACTCCACAAGTCTCTGGCAGACATACCGCACCACAATGTTAACCCATGAAGATTAACTGCTTGCTCTACCATAATGTGGGGATTTTTATTGGCCCAGCACACATGGTTGTGGCAGTTGATAGCTGCGTCTAATTTAAAGGTTGCCTCATCGGAACAAACAATCCCGTCTGTAAAATGTTCGTTATCGTTGTATATGTTTCACAAAATTCTACACGCCTACCTGATTCGTCTTCATTCGTAGTGTGAAGTAATGTGGGAATGTAGGGACCCCACTTAAGTTGCTTTAAAATGCGATGGTCACTTGATTTACTGACACCTAACTCACGCGCAGATTTCCGTGCGGACTTCGACTTCTTCCTGGGAGAACGCGTGAATGTATGCAACGCAACCCCCACACTTCCTTTCCTAGTTGTCGTATTCTTCCTGCCGCGCCGTCCTTTCTTCACATCACACAGAGTTCCGTACCTCTCAAACTTGTCACCTAGCAATGTCAATGTTACACGTGGCGGTGGCGAAGTATCGAATTCTGCTTTCCATCGTCTCTGAAACACAGTCCTGTTCTCGTATTTTTTAATAACACTATAAAATACAGTTACGTTGCTCGAAAGAAAACCTTGTCACCTGGGTCATTACTTCCACAACTTTAGTGCGGCAGCCCGTAGCTGCAAACTGAATTAACAGCTGAATGTCTATACGCTCTCACACACCCAACGTCATCCTTATAGCTAGGGGCACTTGTTTTTTTGCGAATAGATTTCAGGACAAGTTGAGTTCCAACGCACTTTAGTTCAGAACCATTTTCGTGATTGGATCATTTGCATTGTTGACCACAGGCGGTCAGCATCGGAGAAACTTAATTCGGGTTGGCTCACTCATGTAACAGACTATCTTCACACAAAGAAATGCGGTCAATAGTCAAATGAAGACAGCAAGTATCCACACAGAGTATTGGAATCTAGCATCCGCGTAATTTTTTTTACAAAAAAACGGTTGGCCCTACTTATAGCGTAAAATACACGCAGTCCCATCATATTATCTTTGAAGGTTCCTCTGTTTTTTATGTACAAAGAGTGTACACGAGGTGAAAGAAACCTGAATTAATTTCAAGAGGAAAATATTGTGGTTCATATAAAAAAATTTTTTACTCTTATCTTTATTACTTGTCAGAAATGACAAACATTTGGAATAAAGTCCTTGTCATCGCACAGTGGAAATTTCTTTTATATAAATGAGCTGCACGAACTTAAAGGTAATATTAATACGATCGTGAAGCTTTTATTAAAAGTCTTTCTTTCTTTTCCACAATTTACTTCTGTTTACGGCTTATTTAAAAAGAAAATGAACAAATAGATGTCTGCGGTAAAATAAGAATTTAAAAAATTACGATGCGAAGAAACAATCTGATGAAAGTTATGTGTGTTTCACAACTCCTCTTGACCATTTCGAGTTCATTACAGCATTAAAAAAAAACAGTTTTACTTAAAGCGCACTAGTTTCCATTAAAATTTTAATTCCTAAATAATGGGAAACCACCCCCCCCCCAAACACAGTCATAAATAAAACTCAATAGAACTTCACAACGTTTTTTACTGTTCTGGCATAAATGCAATTTTTAGTGCCGTTTGTAGTACTGTAGCAATAAGGGTGTTATTTTTTTTTTTACTTTATGGTGGCTGTTTCCGGCAGCGCAACCAGTGACGTGGAAGGAAAAAAAAAAAACCACATCTGGAATTAGAGAGTCGGTTTTATATCTGCAAGGAAGACAGAAACAGAAAACGCCAGGTGGGTTCGGTCTGTAAAATGTGAAAGGAATATGTAGGAGAGGAGGGAGGGGAGGGTGTTGCAGACGTTTAATATCAGTTCCCGGGCCTCGGATATGGAAATGTGGTCAGCCAGGGGGTGAGTGCTTTGTGCGAGAGAGATGGAGAAACGGAGAGGGCGAAAGAGAGAGAGGGCGAGAGAGAGAGAGAGAACGATACGCAGTTCATATAGTCCAGGACGGTTCTGCCAACCCTTAGATAGTGAATTCCACTAAGCCACAGGCGGAAACCACCAGACACCATAAGCTCATGAAAATTCACATAAGAATTCTTTGAATAACGACAATACCAATAAAGTAAATTACAAGGATTCAAGTGTACCGATTCAGAAGAAGCCTCAGAAAATTATTTGACGAAATCAACTTAACATCATCTTCAACTTTGTCACTTTAAGAGAACGCTTCTTCCTCAATAAGAGATCTTTAAGTTTTCATGGTACCAACTTTTTGGAGAATCTTCTGGAATATTTTGGAGTTATGCCACCGATTCATGGCTATCAATTATAACAATATACTAGAAACATTTACGAATTTACCATATACACATTTGAATTACAGTTTTCGAAATTCCAGGTAGTAATGCATATTTTTTTCCTTTCTGAATACAGCCCACAACATTCCAATTACAATTATTAATAAATAGAGACTTACAAAATTCACTTTATTTTCTGGTAGCAGACTAAAATTCACCGTCTTAAACATATTCGAGTCGGTGCCATTTGTTTATTGGCTTCTGCAGCAGTAAGGACTCAATTTTTAGTTTTTAATTGGTTGGACGTGGTTGTGCCAGCCTTTCGTTAGTGGCTTGGCTATTGGCCCAAAGGCGATCAGGGCCTGTCCGGACAAACTGTAGAATGACAAACTCAGTACAAAAGCACAAGAGTTTAAGTCCAGCTTGTCTGGAAATAATAACGCGATTTTTGCAGGTCTCTTTTTATAAATCCACACTGTATTAACGCTTTCATTGCTGCAACAAATAATTCGTTGACGCAAAGATGAATTCGTTTGAATATGAACCACTGCCAAGTAGGCTTTCCAAAAACATAATTTTTGTTTGATGTGTATATCTATGCATGATAGCCTTGCACTGTCGTTACGATAGTTCAACAGACATATTTGTAGTAATATCAGTTACACTGCAAAGGCAATTTGGGCTTTGGAAAGAAACTGTGATTAGTAAGTAAAAGAGAAGTAACAAATCTTTAAAAGTTATATTCACTAAAAACATTGCTACCACGGTTCTGAGACTTGAACGCGCGGGGCCGTGTCATTAGCCTAACTCCCTTCAGTGTACGACCACTTTGCCTTGTTGCGCTCAAAGTACTTTTAATAGAAGTAGTAACTCACGAGGACTGTACATTTGCTCAGTTCCAATTTCCTAACTGCAGAATATGTTGGTTTATGAAAGTTTGTTTCGGGACAACTCTTACCTACTGAAAACTACAATGGAAGACAGGAAACCTTTAATATCACTAAAAAGATACGTTTGGTAAGAAGTGATATTTATTCACTGTAAACAAAAGCAGTTCAAAGAATGTTCACTTCTTTGCTAATAAGGAAGGTAATGTTGCCGTAAAATAAAAACGTATAAAGAGAACATTTATTAACAGCAAACCTATCTTTTTGTAACCCTCCCTGTAAGCAAAACCACCTATAAAAAAGTTATCTTTGCCGTACAGAAAACGTCGTAAGGAATTTTTTTTTAGAGTGCACTAGATTGTCCACTGACCACTAGACAACAATTTTTCCCACTAGGTAGGATTTGAAATCCACGAATTCTAATGTAAAACAGTTGGCAACACTGGTCCACGACGAGCGGCCCGGGGAATAATTGGTTCGGTCTGCTCTCCTGCTATTGGCGCGAACGAAAGAGAGAAAGAGACAGACAGATAAGAGAGAGAGAGAGAGAGAGAGAGACAGAGGGGAACGATGAGGTTAGAAAAAATATCGGCATGTCGGGACTGTAAATGCAGAGATGCGGCCGTGTTGGTGCGGTGAGTTCCATTGGTGGAACACTCGTACCGAGTTGTGGATGGTCGGCACGGCCCTAACGTTACGGTCTTTCTCGATTCGTGTGGCCTTTTTTCCCCATCGGCAAACTGTCTGCTTCCTCCTACACACTAAAAATATTACCACGCGGGTGGCCGGATATTTATTGTACCTGTAACGCATGGGGTCCTGAATTAGAAAACCACCCTTAGCGACTGCTGGGGAGTGTTCTCTCTTTCTTTTATCACTTGAGGAATGGGACTGAACTCTTATATTCCTGAAACGTCGAACGTAACATGTTTTCTTTGTGCTGTGTCACATTCTTTGCTTAATTATTTCGTCTTTTATTAACTGTCTATTAGTTGTTTCGTGTCGTTTCTTGTTTGAATGGATTATATTTTCTTGATACTTAAATTCTTAAATTTTCTGATTCATGGCTTTTGTTTAATAACGTGTCATGATGAATTTTCGCACATACGGGTTCTTTCTTTTAATACTTTATGACGAAGTTACTTTGGTCCTTCGAAGTGACTTTGGCCCAAATGATGGAAAGTAGTATTTGCGTTTGTAAATATCCCAAAAGGTTTTTTCTAGGCTTACCTAAAATTTGGGCCAAAGTTACCCCAAAGGGATAAACCTGCGTTCTGTACAGAACACCAGTGTAGTTGGAATTTCTTTACATGATTCATAATTCTTTTTCCTTTTCATTCCATTTCATTTTTTGTAGTTCGTAAGTCTTATTTTATTATTTTTTTGTTATTTTTTCTGAAATGGGCTACTAACAGCCAGGATTAAATTACCTGACATCTGTTACGTACAGAACTTGTTTAAACATTTGCGTGGTACTTTTTGTATGATTATATTGTTGGAAAATATTTTCTCCTTTTGTGTAGATGTTACTTTGGTTCTATTTGGTAGTCATCGTCATTGATGGAAAAAAAGTTAATTAAATTATGAAACATAACTCAAAAGCACCGTTGATATTAAACTTGAAGAAATTAATGAATCGCGGTAAGTAACACACTACCGTTAAAATCGCCACTGAGTTGCTCATGTGTTCAAAATTTATTACGGCCAGGGTTAAATTTAAGGCACCTGATTAATAGCGCTTTTTAAATACCCAAGCAAAGGAGAAACATGGATGACACGGGCAAGCATTTAAAATGCCTCACTGTATGGAGGAAAATACTGATACCAACATTAAAACATTGTTTTCATAAATTAATTTCAACTCAATTTATTTCAGTTATAAAAAGCATAGGTCTCGTGGCTAAAATAAATATACATAAAATCATTATTTATTTAGAATGGGAAATGTACACTTAAGAGCCAAAAAAACCGGTACACCTGCCTAATATCTTGAAGCCCCCCCACCCCCCTCCGAGTAGGCAGAAGTGCCGCAAGACGGCGTGGCATGGACTTGACTAATGTCTGAAGGTATGCAGGAGGCAATTCACACCATGAATCCTGCAGGACAGTTCACAAATCCAATCTGCGCCAATTTGAGGAAGGGTTGCACGTCTGTCACGTTTAATGATTCTCGTCAGTCGTCGTTCGTCCCGTTCTTTCACGATCTTTTTCCGGCCGCAGCGATGTCGAAGATGTGATGTTTTACCGGATTCCCCATATTCAAGGTACACTCGTGAAATGGTCGTACGCGAACATCCAAATGTTATCGCTACCTCGGAGATGCTATGTCCCATCTCTCGTGCGCCGACTATAACACCACGTTCAAACTCACTTAAATCTTGATAACCTGCCATTGTAGCAGCAGTAACCGATCTAGCTGCCGACCGCATCGCGTTACTGTGATTGGTTCCATACCTCTGTTATTTGCATACGCACGCCTATACCAGTTTTTTGGGTTCTTCAGTGTACTATGTTCTACTGGCAATGTCGTGGATATGGCTGCATGTCCCAGGGACGTCATTATTAGTTGCTGCATACGTGGAGAGGTTTCACGACCGTCGCAAGAACCTGTGATCGTGTCGTGGGTAAACGGCGAATGCGCTCGTTATGCAGCAGTGAGCGTTTCCTGGGTAACGACGGACGTACCTCTCGGGCCATGCTGCATCGTTTGTGTACTGCCAATACGAGTTCATGAAATCATGTAACTGGTGCGTCTCCAGTCTGCGTGCTGCAAGTTTGATTATATATGGTACTCGATTTGCTTGTGTGTTTTTTCGTGGTAAGACTTGTGCAAGCGTGGATGGTGAGCAAAAACAAACACAGGGCAGGGAAGTCGTGCATAACTTCCGGCGGTAGGCCGGTTGCAGGAAAGACGCCATCACGTGAACATAAGTTGCAAATGCCATTATGCACGCAAGAATTATACACCCGAACGTACAGAATATCTGTTCACGGAACTTTATAATCTGCCAGAACAGCAGCAATGTACGTACCTATTGAATCGAATGCATATAGTAAATTTAAGTAGAAGGCGACATGGCACATATGAAAATCCCCAACAAAGCAGGAGACAGGTGACAATACGTTATTCCTGATGACCACGGAAAAAAATGTCCAGGTATTCAGCAAAACATTCAACAATCTTTTTGGTCTGACGTCCAGGAAATTCCAAAAGATACAAGAGAAGATGAAAAGAGGAAGATGGGAAAGGTAAAAGTGCTGGATCCAATGCACACAAAAGTAAGTTCACAGAAAATGACAGAAATTGGATTAGATGTCACAAATGCATTCCCACGTCATTATGGGCGGAAAAAAAGTGCCAGAGAATATTTAAGTCCAGACTTGAACATTAATCGCATGTATGTTGCGTACAAAGAAAGCCACCTAAACAGCTCTAAACCTCATCGATATTAACAAAATATCTTTGCAAAGGACTTCCCAAAGTTGAAGTTTGCTTCACCAATTATAGAATCATGTCAAAAGTGTGATAAATATTATGTTAAAATATCATCCGCGTCCACTGATGAAGTTCTAATGTATGCTTATATTTTCTCTTCATCAGCAAAAAGCCGAATTGGTTCAGTATAACACGAAGAGCGATATCACAGAATATCGACCTCCTGCCAACAAGACAACAACAGTGTGCACGGACCTGCAAGAACAGGTGATGTGTTCGTTCCAATGTTAACCCACAGTAGCGTGTTCTATGCACGTCAGTTGTCAACATACGACTTGTGTATTCATATTGCTGACAACAGTACGAGTTACATGTGCATGTGGTATAAAAGGCATTGCAGGATGTGGTTGGAAAGGAGAAGGGGAGGGGTAACGAAATTGCGTCGTGTTTATTCAAGGTCATGACATTACGCGCCTTGATTAAAAAAAGAATCATAATTTTTTGTGACGACTACGCTGCGCAAAACAAGAATCGCATGCTCATAATGGTCATTGTGTATCTAGTTTCAAAGAAACTTTTCACGTCCATTGTGGGCAGAAATATCTTGTTAGTGGTGACAGCTTCATGCCATGTGACCGCGACTTTGGAGTAATCAAAAAGCGGCGAAAAATGTGCGAAGCAATGGCTCCTGATGAGCTATTGCTTCGCATGTAGGTGGGTACGAAAGAGTAAACAACCCTTTTAAAGTACTTTCAATGGAAAAGGACTGATGACTTCATTGATTTTTCAGACCTAGCTAATCAATAAATCAACACTATCCCACTGCAAATCAGCAAGGCAACCCACATCAAGGTGTATGCACCAAACCCTCACATTATCAAGGTAGGAACTACTTTTGGTTCGTATCCTCAATGGAGAGATGTTAACATCTTGAAAAAAAAAAATAAACTAAACACTTAAGAACCTACCTAGTTTGGGCAACAACCCACATGCACAGTCAAGAAACAAAATCATCCAAGAGAAGAAAAATGATCTACAAGCCATGTGTGAATTTTTCCAACCTTCCTACAAATCATTCTGTAACTCCCTCCTTGAAGAAGACGAAAACCAAGATAATGAGGATGAAGTAAATGAAGAGGTCTAAGAAACAAGTTGAAGAAATTGCAGTGTGAAATAAATGAGAAAATGTGAATAGTGTCTGGACGATGCACAAAGTAAATAAGTATAATAAATTAAGTGTACAATGTCCTACGTTATTGTGCATATTTAAGGTTTGATATATTTGTTTCACATTAACAGCGCTCTTCATTCTTAAATGAGAACATTATTAACAGTAACAGTGCACAAATACAGTATTACAAATAGTCTGAAATTCTGTTTTTGTTTTCAAATATTGTTTCACGAAGAGTAAATTTTAGCCTTCGTGTGTGTTTATTATATAGGATATATTTTCAAATTATTATTTCCTCAAAAGTATTCAGTGCTTTCTATTGGGAAGAATGGTCAAAGAAGAAGCAGTAGAATAATATTTGTACACTTTTCGTGGTAATTATATCTCTTTGTAATTCAATATTACAGTACAATATCGCTTTGATAAATGAACACTTAAATATTGTGTTTTAGTAGTTTGTTAATATTAAAGGGATTCCGTTATTAAAATGTAATCATCTGCACATTAATAGGCTGCTAGGGAGTGGAACAACTATGAATTCATCCATATCCATGTTATAGGTTTATTATGATCATAGTTTTCCATGTTGCAGTTTTTCTTTACAGTTAATATTTGAATATTTTTCATTGACATACCAAATTATGTATGTAAATCACTCGTAAATGTTTGCATATTTTCATGCCCATACAATTGTCACCACAGTTTTGTAACTGATGTAAAACTCGGTGTTTGGCAAATTCAGCCTTTTACATTTACACTCCACAATTATAAATTTTTTTTAAACATTATTAATAATATCGGTTGCATACAACCAGGGTAATGATTAAAATAGTCTTACTTGATATTTATTTTATGAAAAAAATGGGCTTTCTGAAGCAAACACAATGGAAATACACTTAAACTTTAATCAAAAATAGACTGTTATAATAAATGTGTTTTAAAAATAACACTAAGTATATACCAGCAAAATATTTTATACTGTCAAAGAATATACGAGTTCTCGTTACATATGCAACATAAATCGTACAGTTTTGGGAAATTCTGACAGTGTGTACTACTTCTTGACGAGCTCTGCATGTTTCACCGTGCGATGCAGTGCGACATCAGAAAACTCTACTTCTGCTGTAACCACCGACTCAAGATGGGGTAGACGATTTTTCGTTTACTGTGCATGTACCCAACATTTACCTGCCTAGCGCGAGCACAACTGACAAAGTCACGTGCACTCTAAGTCGGAATCAGTGATAACAATCAGTGAGATAACATTCACTGAAAGTCAGTTGATAAGTTGCTTGATTAAATAATTGGTTTTTTTGCTATAATTTGTAGCATAAAAGTAAAACCGCATAGTTCGTTTGGTAAATTTTTGCTTTACAGATCTAATTCACACAGGAAATTGTAACGACAGAAGCACTGCACGCCGGTACAGCGTCTTGCGCGTAAGAGCGACGGGGCGCTGGGCGCGAGTGTTATTATCGCCCGTGTCGCTGTGCGTCGAAGGTGAAAAAAATACGTACTCCGATGCAAAAGTAAAATTTTATTGATCTCAACATATGACACGTCGTACCGATACTAATGCAGTACGGAACAATTATTTTTTTTTTTGTAACACTTAAAAGGATATGTTAATTTGTGGCTGCGAGTGCTAGAGATTTTAGTCTATTCGCGGTTTCTTCGCGTTTTTTGAACCAAACCTTTGAAAAATCACCTCATGTACGACGTTCGTAGTTGTCTTCAAAATTTGTAATATATAGTTCACAACAAAAGTTTTGTACTTCGGTTTACACAAAAGCACCTTATTTTGAGTTAAATTCAACTATTACTTATATTATTTAATATATAAATTATAATTTTTCTATTTATAAGGTATACGAATAAAAACAGGGACAAAACAGGTAAGTTTGTAATGCATGGTAAGAAATAGTGCTCATGCAAAATATTATTACACTCGGCGCATATGGATGCGGCGCGTTGTTCCTTTGGTGTCATTTTCTAGACTCGGTTAAGCTTTGTTTGCACGAGGCGGAGGAATATCCTGGAAATAGAAATTGAGCAGGGCATCAGAAAAGTTGGAAGTAATCGTGTGATGACTATATAACGTGGAGCACATGAGCAACTGGATACTGCCGACAACTATCGGTTGCTCAGCCACGTTCTGAACACGGGCGTGAGCCAATCCCGCGTTTGCTCGGTGGACGAGAGGAATCAACACAGACCTGTTGATTCTCCCTTCCGCTCCCTTCATCACTTCCGCCAGGTACTCGGCTCCACCAGTCCGCAGTTTCCGCCTCGACAGTCAAGGGGATCCGCTGATGAGATCACAGACGTCGAGGCTACTCTCTCCCCCACCCGCCCCTGGTTCGCACTGCTACAAGGGTTTCTGACGTCAGAGTGGCATTCAGAAAACGTCATGTACCGATATTGACGTCATAACATGCCCTAACCTCAATGTTGTTGGAGGTAGGTCTTAATTTTGGATTTGGGTTGATTAGCCCGTTCGGTCACACGCTAAATTCCAAGTTAAAGTGTTGCAATTGCAAACATTTTTTTTTGTATAATTTATGCACACTTTTTGAACGAAACATTTGAAAAATCTCCACTTGTAAGACGTGTTTGGTTGTTTCAAAAATGTTTTATGTATCAGAAGCGTTTTATAATTGTGTTAACATGAAAGTACCGTATGGTTTGGTAAAACTAAACTTTAAATTATTTGTTTTCTACAAATTGTAATATTTGACTTATAGTTAATATGAATAAAAAAACAGATACATAAATAAGCATGTTGATAATACCGAGCAAGAAATAGTACTCACGCACAATATTATGTTATTGTATGCGCATAAATGTGGTGCGTTGTTCTTTTGGTGTAATTTTATATACGCATTCAAGCACTGTTTGCATGAGGCGGAGAGATAGCCTGAAAGTAAGGGGCAGAGGTGGCGTAGTGGCCAGGGCGCTCGCCTCCCACCACGGTGATCTGGGCTCGATCCTCTGCGGGTTCACTCCCGGATTTTCGCATGTGGGAATCGTGCTGAACGATGCCGCTTGCCGGCGGGTTTTCTCGGGGTACTTCCGTTTCCCCCGCCCTTTCATTTCAGCGCTGCTCCATTCTAGGGTCGCATTTCTGTCATGCCCGGGGATGACGGTCACCTACGGGTCCCAGCTGGAAAGACCGTCACTCGGAGGTTGTTGCCTTGTCCTGGGTGCGCTCCCCACACGCAATTTATTTTTTCCACAAATCGCATTAAGCACATGGAAATCTGGACAGTGTGCAGTGACGGTCATAAGCATCGTTCATGTGCAACGTGTCCACTGAATGTGTTAAGGCGCCCGCCTAATAGGTGCGAGAACTGTGTTGCAGTGTGTTAAAAATACACATTTGAACAGATACTGTTGGCAATCTATTTTAATAGGAAGGAAACTACCCTCGACGCTTCCAACTTTTCTGAATACCTGTTAATATGTTACTCCCAGGCTACTGACCTCGTATCCGCCCGTCACATGTAAACAAACTTATGTAAGTATACAAAAACAAAGGAAAAAAGTTCACAGTGTCTGTGCGATCAATAACCAAAAATAAATTATCATAATTTATATTAATGAAAAATTGATATGCGTGTGTGCTTTTCCTGACAAAATATGTCAATACGATAGGTTTACTTTACAAATAACGCACCGAAATTAAATTTAACATATTTTCACACCCGCCATTACCAATAATACAATATTGACATTATAATAAATCTTATAATTCGGGATGATGGAAAATAGCAAAAAATTTTTTGGATGAACATATTTTCGATAACACTATAGCTGGTTTACCCTTTTATGATTGGATGACCAAGGTTTTGACGCTTTTAAGTTATTTGCAGGCCAATCACAAACGTTCTGCTGTAGGGTATTAGAATCTTCACTGGACCAGTTAAATGGGATAGCAGCTTCATACATGGATGACGGCCAATAAGAAAAGAAAACCGTTTGCTAAGATTCCGCGTACTATACATATTTCCGACAGTCAACTTTTCCCGCGATAAACCATCATCGATGGTTAAAGAAAATACACAATATATAGGCCCCTATAAGCGAAATTTTCATTTACCTGAAAAAGTACGCCAGTGAACTGAAGTTTTAAAAGGGCGTGATAAGTGATTAATTTAGGGATACACAAAACATATTACACACAAAGTGTTTTATTTTTTAGCCTACTTTCCGAAGGAAAGTAAGGCTTATGAGAACTTTTGTGTCTCTACGTGTGTGAGTGTGTGTGTACGTGTGCGTATATGAAAGTGTGTATATATGTGTCTATATATATGTGTCTACACAGCTATATATACACACCTATATATACACACATATATATATATGTGTGTGTATATGTGGTTGTGTATATATATGTGTATATATGTATATATGTGTATACATATGTATATATGTGTGTATATGTCCCACGGAAATGATCAAACCGGATATTTGATCACACCCCTAAGGTAGATGATCAATTCACGGAAGATGTTAAAATGACAACTCTGTGGGGTGATTTCCCTAAAGAAAGTAAGTGATTTGATCAGGTCCCTTAACTGTTTTAGTTAAAAGATGAAATAAAGAAGTCAGGACTCGCCCAAAGCGTAGCCATAAATGACGCATCGTGGCCGAGCCCCAGCGCCAGCAGGAAGGTTCACTACTGGGGTCATGGTCATTTCAAGGCTCGCCGCCAATTTTGTATAGGTAATGAGGCTACCAGCTTCAAGTATAACATCTACCCGATTCTTTACTTATATTGCACAAGCAGACCCCACTAGTGTTAAGTATACGGTGATTGACGTGAAAGGCCGGTGTATTATCGGGATGAAATTATCGGCGCACTAATAGAATACGTGTGTACCAGTCCCCTAAATAAAATACGGCAACAACCCTCACACATTGAAAAACTTAAACAGTCCATCGTATCTTTGTGTCCAAATTAATGCCGGGAACAGAACTGTACAGATTGTCAAGCCGATCATTTTTACCAATTTCAGTAATCGCTATTTTTGTACGGTCCTTTTCGCGTTTCTTGCGCATGACTGAGGGCTATTTTCAAGAACACTTGATAGGTTATGATAACTTAGGTTCCTGATCTCGCGAGTCCCTACAACCCGAGTCGCTGCTCACCGACAACCCATATTGTTCATCATCAGCCGTTACGGTGACGTAACGCCCTGTATTTTAAAACCGTAAGTATGTTTAAGGCAGTGAAGTCTAGCATATTACCAAAAATATTACGCAAATTTTGCATGCCTTACATTTATTTATACTATATATATATATATATATATATATATATATATATATATTAGACACAGACGGAGCCATGCTCTTATTTGTTAACGGGGCGCTCTTAGCCATTACAGCCATTCCGCACCCCGGTCTCCCAGTCGACGGGGAAGAGGGATCACGCCCTCTCAACGCAGACATGACCAGCGCTCACCGAAAGTGACCAAATCCGTAGCTCCGACGTGTTCATCAGGCCGCACCGAGCGTAACCCCGATCTGATTCACCAGATCGCACCGAGCGTGTCCTACCACAAGGCCTGAGATCCTAGCACTCAGTTTACCAAGCGTGTGGTCTGGCCGGAGCACTATCCACACCCCTGACGTCATCTCGGGGACGCCCCCGGAGCAGTGCCCTGCTCACCGCCCAGCTCCTCAATAAGAGGGGGGATCTCTCCGAGCCTCCTCTACAGAATGAAAATAAGTGCCTGATAAATTTTAATTATTTATATTTAACTGGCCTATCATAGTATTTCATACGTGCAAATCTAGTTGCAGCCCGACACTCTTGGGTCTAATCGCTGAGTCGGCCATGTCTGTTTTAACTACGCTCCGAGCCCGTGTTTACAGCTGTTACCTTTGGCCTTCCGGGGGCATACAAGAGATCGAAGGCGTATTTTTTAAAAGAAAACAATTGCTCTTAGCAATTTGATTGGGATCAAATGTCAAAGATGAGTTGCTGGACCCTAAGAGTCTTCTCTAATAGCGAAAAGCGACCTTGATACGCGTCACACAATGTTGTCCAATTTCAGAATTCAAATGAGAATACGACATCGTGGAGTTTGGTCTGCAACCACAAAATAACGTGAAAGTTGCAGACATCTGTAGATGACGCATGCGAGGAGAATAACAGAAGTTATAACTGAACACAGTTTCTTTCGAAATGTGAATGCTCGAACCTTCAGTAGTGATAAAGTCTGTTTACGGTAAAGTGAGCACTTTCGAAAGCCTTGCTTAAGATCTACTTTTATAGTTTGTATCCTTCCGCCACATGTGAAACATACGTTACCATAGGACAGATGACAATCATGCGTCAGTCACGTGAAAACTTGTATTGATTTTGGTATTCAAGTTTGTACTCTGATATGTATAAAGAAAAATACACCAACATATTTTGCTACATGCAATATGACATCAAGACTTAGGACTATTTTCCTCAATTCGCTGCCACCTTAAGTGGAAGCCTGCATGCCGTTGTATACGTTAGCATACGTGTTGTTACAGATTTTATTTTCAAAGGTTAATTTCAAATGCTTACGTTACCGCGAACAATCTATACAGCATATTGTACGCTAAGAAAAAAAAATAATGTGGTAGCAGAAACCACCTAGACTGTTAAATTACGGACAACTATCTGATGGGTTCTAGGCGCCATCTAAATATGGTTAACAGAGATAGTAATACCAACAAAACTGTTTCATTCCTTTCTGTAATTGTATTTGCTACCGTACAATATGTTGCTGCAGGAGAGCACCGCATTCTTAATACAAAACCGATAGTTACTCGAACAGAACAACTTCAACAATATTCGGATTGTTCCCACAACAACTAGGATTGTATTAATCTGAAATAATATCTTGTTGCTGCTATCCTCTGTCCAGTACTAGCAGCAGAACATTCTGTTAGGTTTACAATTCTGATTGTTGTGGGAACAATCGAAATATTGTTGAAGTAGTTGTGTTGGAGGTGCTATCTGTATTGTAGTAGGAACGCAGTACTCTGCTGTAGCAACCATACGCACAGGAGCAAGTTCAATCACAGACAGGAATACAACAACAAACAGTTCTGTTGGTATTACTGTCCATAGTATATTCGCGATTTATTCACACTTTTTGAATCAAATCTATGAAAAATCACTCCATGTATGATGTGTTCGGTTGTTTACTAAATATGTCACGTATTAAAATCTTTATTTTCATATAAAAGTACGTTATTTCTAGATAAATTGAACTTTCACTTATATTATATTTATAAATGATAAATAATATTTTACTCATAATTAATACGAGTAAAACAGGTAGAATATAGGTGTGTTGGTAACGCCTAGTAATAAATAGTTCTTACGCCAAATAATATCACATTGAGTGCGCACGAATCCTCTGCATTGTCCCATTGGTGTAATTTTCTATACTGGGTTAAGCTTTGTTGGCGTGAGGCGGAGGAATATCCTGAAAGTAGACCTTGAGCAGGACTTCAGAAAAGTTGGAAGTAACCGTGAACAACATATTTGTTAACATTATTTATACAGTACACGGAGCCTAACAGATAGCTGTCAGTATTTTAACAGTCTAGATGATTCGTTCAACCATTTTTTTTTTCCTCAGTGGAGCTGTACCATGATCGCATAACTCCACGTGCCCTTCGAAAAGAACTCTCAGATTGAGAACTACTGGCCTGTGCGAGAGGGATTCCTGTCGGAACGTCAGGAGGGAAAGTAGAGTGTTTTCTACACTGAGGCACTCTGAGACATTAATGCGCGCCATTAAAAAGGTGCGGGCTGGTTTTATCGCAGGATTACGACGCGCGCGTTAGCTATCCGAGGGCTATCAAGCGCGGACTTTGCCATCAAACTGCTGCGTGCTAGCGCACTAAAGAATGGAAAATCTGTAACTTGGTTGCAGACAGGATTACTAATAATTCCCCCCTACCCCCTTCCCAACAGTACTTGGTTACCGTTAAGTGCAAAAAAAGTTTCGGTAGACCTGCCTGACGATATTGCAACAAACAGTATACGAGAAATCTATTTACCCCTTCACAAAAAGTAAAATTACTATCCTTTGGAGGAATTTTCACGTACGGAACAGTGGAAAATCGCACACGTGAATGGGGAAACACCATGTGCGACTTGTGTAGAACTTAATTATTGCGAATATCCTCAACGATATTTCACTGGTAGTTTGGAACGAAGCTAGGCGTCATGTTTAGAAGCTTGTTAGATAAATATTACTTACGTTTGGTGGTTAAAAAAAGCGAATAAAATTAAATTCTGAAAGGTTTCAAATGAAATATAAATGCAATGCAGATAATACTTAAAAATGTGTCAGTGTTAATTAACTTAGAAGAACTTATGAAAATAATTACACGTGGAAAAATAAAATTATTGGCCGGTAGCTGAGCTACAATACAAAGTCGGATTTTATGTACGGCAAGAAATTATAAACTTTTGGAGCGGGTGTTTAAAACAAATAGGAATGCATAATATTTCACTTGCTTATACTTTTACTAACGGATTCTTTCAAATCACGAAATAATTAAAATACTATAACTGTCTGCTGCAACTTACAAATATTTAATCCTAGAAATTTTAGAACAAAATGATGGATAACTCAGAAATGTAGTAGTTAAACTCTTCAACTCAATGTAATACAGATTGCCTGGTTAAAATATGGTTTCATAAAATTTTTCTTTGAAGATATTATCTAAAATGTTACTTCTTGTCATATTTACATTATATTTAGAGATTTAAATTTCAATATTCTCAAGCAAATCACTTATGTAGTAAAAATAAGTATTTTAAAATATTTTTAAAAAAATTATGTCTGAAATTGTCTTAATGAGGACAATTAATGGATTTGTTGCAATAACTTTGTGAAGTGAGGAAAATAGTTCCATGTCTTACCAAATTATTATAAAAGTAATATCATTATTCCGACCAAGGGGCAAACTCGTGCGCAAGGCTGAAGGATCTACAATTACTACAAGCCATATTTATAAGCGGAAATGAGAAAACGTTGCCCAACCTTAGTCTTCGGAGCAAGTACTGCTAAGATGCTAATTGTTCCACACGATAGGCGCAAGTAAGGAAAATGCACTAGGGCCCGTAAACCCCCCTACTTGCAATACACAAGTAACAAAAACAACATTAGCTACAAATTTTTTTTTCAGATAATGTATTTTATCTGCAAATGTATTGTTTACTGTCCTTTTATGCCAAATACTTTCTGGGTGTGGCAGCAGTCATGTGTGACATTGCGAAGTTAAATGCGATTGCAAAGAAAAGTTAATTTTTTGAGAACTGTTCGATACAAATGTTAGCTCAAGTTATTTTCCACGTGGATAAAAAAATAAGGGTTTCAACAAGCTGGCTTAGTAACTTACAAATGGTCGTGATGTTGATTCTGCTTGTATACACATGGTGTATCATGAACTATAATATTAAAATATAAATTAGTATAAATAATATAATATTTTATGGTTTCTAAAAATATGCGGAGAGAGCGGACCCAACATAAAATTGCGTTCCCGCTCCGCCACTGTTTCACAGCCACTTCTGGTGTTATAAATATACAGGATAATTCTAAAATCATGGGACAAACATTGAGGGGTGGTAGAGCTCACTAACACAAACAATTATTGCATAGGAATATATGGGCGGAAGTGACGCGTTGAGGCACAAACACAAAAACATAACACATTAACGGAAACATAAAATGTTCATTAGCAGCATACTTAACGAGTGATTCCGTACAGAAAATGTTAAAACAGTTGCTGGAAATGCATCCACCAACAGTCACGCATGCTTGGCGACCTCTACATATGGCGTGATTAGCTGACAATGGCGGCGATAGTTGAGGGTAGTCAAACGGTGCGCCAGTGGCCTGCTGCATCAGCGAACAAAGCATTTGTTTTACTGAGCTCTACCACCCCTCAATGTTTGTACCCATGATTTTAGAATCATCCTATATAAAGAATTTTTTAAGTGGTTCGGCCCCGGCTTAGGAGATCGCGTCGCTCATGCAATGTGAAATCCAAAGTAACGAAAGAGAAATTTACAGGTAGCCAACCTATAGCTTTTTCCCCGAGTTTGACGCCGAGAGCGCGGGAGCGATAAGGGCGACACTGCCACGCGCGTCAAGTGCTCCGTCGTCGTTACGCGCACAGCTCTGAACTGGCGTGCAGTGTTCTAGTCCCACTGCGTATATCTGAGTGACTTTCAGCAGACACCGCCATTTAGTTGGCGGGAAGTCTGTAGCGAGGCTCGAAGATGTAGGCTCGTGTAGTTTCGCTTGTGTCCAGGTAGTGTGTCATTGTAACAGTTGTGTTCAACTTGGTGGCCACTGGTAAAGGTTTTATTTCGCGTTGCTTTAATTTAAGAAGAGTTTTAATATTAGCACATTTGCGTTCGTAACGGCTCCACTGTACATATGGCGGAGGGATACAACCTCGGCTGGAAAAAAAAAACTAACCAGGGGATAAAATTTTTTTTAACTAAACATGTTATTTCAGATTATGTTAACAGACAATTAAGATGTTTTGAAATCAACGTTTTAAAAGTATAACTGCCCCGACCTGCATATGTTTTGACGATAACACTGACTAGTAGGCGCCCAGTAAAGTTTGTAACGAAGGAGATAAAGCAGTCACAGGTCTTAACGTTGAATTAGGAGTGCTAGATAAACATAGGGAATACTGACATTTCTTTTGCTTTCTTGTTTGTTTATGCACGTAAATGTAAAAAAACAGGCAATTTGCAAAAAAAAAAAACTTTTCTAAAATGTTTACAGTTTCACTTGACGGACGCATAAATAAAGTGATCAGATACATGGAAATGTGGATTATATATATATATAATACAACTCAGCGTATCTCTGTCTTTGTCTGTTAGTGCGCTTATCACTCGAGAACCATGTATCTGATTTACGACGTTTTATTTTTATTTCATAGCTATGTTCTCTGGCCAGGTTTTAGTATATATTTTGTTAAGTAAAGTAACATAAGGAATAAACAGTGATGATAATAGTGAATCAATTCGGAATAAAATTTGCCGCCAGCGCGCTCTCTTGCAATACGCTGTCTAAACCGTTAAAGATGGAACAATATCATGTAGTAAATAATTCTGTAGAATATAAGACCTCAAAAAACTCCGCAGTAGCATATATCTATCCATAACAGAGAAATACTAATAAGCGTTTTTACCATTTAATTTATCAGGCGTCCGAAGAATCACAACCAAGCCTCTGACATGTTTCTAAGAGCGTGCTATCTTAACATAAAAAAATGAAATCGTCGAAAACATCAATAAAACGATCCTGAACATGATTGAATCGCCCTCCCGAATGTACACGTCTGTGGATACAGTTGTCGAAGAGGAAGACGCAGTCCACCATCCGACTGAGTTCTCTAATTCCCTTAATCCACCAGGTTTGCCTGTTCACGCTCTTGCTGTAAAAATTGGCGCACCAATCATGTTATTACGGAACAAAATCCCACCAAAAATGTGCAATGGCACTCGCCTACAAGTAAACAGTTTGAGGGACAATGTTATTGAGGCAACTATTATGAGTGGCACCGGTACTTGCGAACAAATCTTAATACCCAGAATACCCATGATTCCAATGGATTTACCTTTCCAATTTAAGCGTCCCCAATTTCCGATTAGGGTTTGATTGGCTATGACTATAGATAAGTCACAAGGCTAAACCCTGAAAGTTGCTGGACTTGACCTCCGACAGCCATGCTTTTCACGTGGACAATTATATGTCACATGTTCGCATGTCAGTTGCAGTAGAAATTTGTATGTACTTGCACCCGATAAAATAAAACCGAGAAATGTTGTGTACAAAGAGGCTTTGCGATAAAATATGTCTTTAGATTAGAAACAAAATCAACAAATGACTTCATGCAAAATATTAAAATGTAAAAAATGAATGTAAGTTTAAATTTAAAATATTTGTCTAATGATTATTTATCTCATAATTAACACTAAGTAAAATTCAACTTTATTAAAAAAAAACCTAAACAATAATTCTGTAGTCCACGCGAGCGGAGCCGTGGGCACAGTAAGTATGTATGTATATATATATGACGTAAGGATATACAATGCGCATAAAAGTATACCTTGAGCAGGGCTTTCAAAAGTGCTTAATTAGCGCGAACATTCTGTAGAATATATTTGGCGGTTATGGAAAGCAGTATAGTCTCACTGTCGTACTCGCCTTTTGATACATGTTTGAAATTAGTTTTAATTGGATATCCCAACTTGTATTTTGCAGGTTCCGCTAAAAAGTTTCCTTGCATCTGAATGGGTTTTAAATCATGGAAAATGTTTGAAAACGCGCAAAATGTTGTAAAAAAAAAAACAACGCGATCCAAATTACACTGTGACGGCGCGAAAAAAAAAAAAGTTCGGCGTATGAATATCCAGTTAAAAAATATGGCATAAAAACCAACACCAGAGATTAAAAGAAATATTCTCAGTAACTTAATTTGCGTTCCACGAAATTAAAGATTATTGCGGACTCGAGCACTGAAGCGTAACCAAAAACAATATTAACGGAATTAATTTAATTTAGCTCACCGCCTAATCCATTAAAGTTTGTGCGTGCCAGCGCAGTTGATTTAGCGAGATTGAAACGTACGGTAAAAATGACAGGCGACAAATGAAAGCGCGCGGCTCCGTCTCTATAAATATTAAAACATAAAGGAGGGTCCCCTTCTCCTACGCGTAAGTGAATTAACTTGGATGTTGACAATGCGTGGGCGAGTTGTACTTCGCACGATTTATCGTAAACATCGCATTGATTACAGAAAATCTCATCATACACAATATATATATACATTTTTATGGAAGAAATAAGATAAAAAAAATGTTTCACTGTTAGAATAAAAATCCATATAATACTCTTTTTTTTTTCAATGACCACCGGTTTGAAAGCTCTAATCTAATTTCACGAGCTGCACAGCAAAATAATTTTTAGATTTTCACTAAATATAGACTAGTCGGGAAAAAGCATTTCATTCGTACATAAACAAAAAAAGTAATATCACTACAAACTTTCGCATGCGTGTGTGATGTCTTACTACGATAAATCCCAAATTTTTTGAAATTCAAGGAAAAGGGTTCCTTTAAGCGACAAGATGTAACTTCGTGAGGTCTTAGATTAAAAGCGAACATCTACCGGAGTTGAACTCTCATTCGTAAAACATTACGTACCATTATCGGAAGCCTTACCGAACCCTAGAGATGTCTCGGTGGTTTCACAAACGCCAGAACATTTACTGTGCCAAAACGCTCGCTAATTTTACCAGTGTACTCAAGTTTCAGGTTTTCACAAATATTCTGCTGAATCCGCAGACGTTTGTTTACTTAAACAATTTTCAGCTATACTTAAAAAAAAATAATTTACTGAGTAATGAATTCTCCTAAGATTCTACCAGATTAATTTAGTCAAAGCTGGGGTAACAAGTAAACGTTTTCTGAGGAGTTTGAGTAATGATATTTATTGTTTAATTTTAAAATATCTAAAAATTATCGTTTAAGGTAACTTTATGAGAAATCTGCAATATCCTGGGTGGTGTTTCTGAGGAAAAATGTTAGTATAAACATATTGATCTTCATAAACATTTTCGAGTCGCTATAAGTTTTGTCGGTAGATGGCAGATAGTAGCACTTGCTCATTCACGTGGCTTCGGGCGAGACGTCTGATGAACAATTTAAGTGCTGCAAAATGTGGTGTAAACATGATTGAATTGTGTAGAAGTGTTTAACAATTGTTATACAGTAAATCCCGTAGCCTTTGACACGTCGCGTACCTTAAAATCGCTTACAAGTGATGACTTGATCGTCCACATATCAAATGATGAAAATAATGGTTCACACATGGGAGCCAATCATGTTATCACAAGCGTTCAAAGATGCATCGAGGTGGCTTGTTTTTTTTTTTTTTTTTTTTAACCATTTGTAAAACGTAAGATTTTTATTTCCTTTTTAACACTTCCGCATCTTCAGTTCCATATTTACTTCATTCATGAATTTATAATTTTCATAATGTGCGTTTCTCACTGCATGTTACAATAAGAATCACTCGGTATATGTTCACAACATGTTCACGCGAGCTTTTGTTTGGAAACAACGGCACAAGTACCTCCCAGATTATTTCATATATACCTGACGTAGGTGGGTTTTGCACATAGAGGAAATTTCGGCAAGTCTTATATTTTCTGCCTGAAGTTTATTTGACGTAATGATGTGTAGAAGGGGTTCACCAAGATTACAGCTTGGCGTAAATTGAATACTTCACTTCAGAGAAGAAAGCACGCTGGAACCCTTCCCGTCAAATACCATGGAATGTTGCTGTCTTACGTTTGACGATATAAGCTGCAAAGATGTTCCACTGTTGTTTATGGATTTTTCAAAGTTATACTTAGTTAACTTCGAGCAGGGAGTTTTTTCTAACAATGAATGACTTAAGGCGATCTTCTACCTGGCGCTTGAATTGCGTTGCAGCGTGTTCGAAAAATGCGTTTAAAGACGATCTTTTAACCCATCCAGTCCCAGTGGACACAATTGTGTACATCAGCCACTTGCAGGTAATTTATGGTCTTTACTGCACACTGCTAAGCTCAATGACCAATGATCTTACCTGTGTATAAATTATCCGCAAATCCATCTTGCCGGTCTCGGTCATAATTTGGTTCATATTACTGTAGTCGAACATATTGCCTACAGCTCATTGGCTCTGAAAACGAAACAAGTGTTGTGTCGACTTAATTACAGCATACATCATAAAATTCTTTGTTTTCAACAACTGAAACTATACATTAAAGTGGGCCTGGAAGGGTTAAGAAAGGAAAGCGCTTAACATTTCGATATTCCTGAACGTAATTTGCAGGTTGAAGAATCAATCCAAGACGTTTACAAACCGGTTGCATTTCATTTAGGGTTTATCATGTGTTCTACAGCAGGTTTTGGAATAGTTAAAATGCTATTACAATTCGGCAAGTTTATTCAACAATTCGATTTCTGATGTGAGAAATGTGGTGTACGTTGTCGTTGGACGGTAGATTCTCTTGAGGTACTCTCGTTTTCCCCGGCCATTTTATTCCGCCAACACTCCATCGTCTCACCACGAAGGCCGCGAATTCCAGCCTCGCACGCCTGAAAATTGACTCTACCGGCTACCTTCAAAGGAAGATTTATATGTAGATGACAAATAAAAAGCTTGAAAAGTAATTGTTTACAATGAAAAATAGTTCGTTCACACAACTTATCTACTGTAACTACTGATGCATGGCATATATAGTAAGTAGAGAACGTCGCTGCCACAATCCCCCTCCCCCGGCATATTATCCTCCCCGCTAGCACCTACAAGTTGACACGCGTCGCAGGAAACGTGGACAACCAGGGCAGGTCAACTGAGAGGACAGATACTCAGTTACACGTGTCGTTGCAGCGCGGGACCTTCTCCCCCCCTTCACCCCTAGCAAGTTCCGTGAAATTTGTACACGCCGAAGAATGACCAGATAATACGGCGATTTCCGCCCAACATCAAAAACACGCGCTGAAGGAACATGCACCGAGAATAAGCTGGCAGCACATGCCAGGGACCCCTGGCCCACACCCCACCGCCTAACCTTCAAGAACCATGGCGCATGGATGAAGTGCTCTTTTGTTCTGCGCACNATCCCCACACCCCACCGCCTAACCTTCAAGAACCATGGCGCATGGATGAAGTGCTCTTTTGTTCTGCGCACTTCCTCCTCCTCCCTCCCCCAACAAGGGAGACACGCGTAGAGTTTTAAGGAGGGAGTCAAGAGACAATATAAGCCTCTTTGCGGGGAGGGTGGGGAAAGTTGCATCAAATCAGTTGAAGGACGTCAGTGATATCGGGTCTGTCGGTCAGTCATATCTGGAGCTGCGATACTCCACGCTGGGGGAATCAGTTTCGTCAACCAGTCAGATAGAATCGCGAGCCGAGAGAGGATGTGAGTGCAACCATTACCGAGGCCGGGGAGATCGGACCCCCGGCCGCATCAGTTCGCAGAGACAGTCAGAGTAACGAGTGGCAGGTGGCACAGCATTCGGTACCTCCACACCAGGATGTGCAGGTAGTCAGGAGAATCACAACATTAAGGAGTCAAGTCATATCTCTGCGCTGAGAGTGATTCTGTCAGCTGCGAGGCCAGGGTTCGAGCGCAGGGCAGAATCAGTTAAACCATTACCAGAGTTATGTCGGATGCATAGTTTCACCACACCAGGATGCGAGTCAGTCAGGCAGTTAAGTTAGTCAGTCACCAGTCACCAGTCAGTCAGTTACAATAACACACCGAGAAGGCGGAGTCTAGTGGTGAGCTCCAATGAGGGGTGCCATGTCAAGAGAGTGGGAGTAGTCCAGTGGAGCCCCGCACCGAGAACACAGAGGCCGGGGTGGGGGCCCACCAGGGGTCCCTCTTCGGGACATGGTAGGGAAGTAAGCAGTCAGTTACAACCCTATGCCGCGAACGGGAGCGAGTGGTGAGCTTCAACGAGAAGCGCCATGTCGAGAGGAAGCCAGCTGAGTGCAACAAGTCAACCAGAACCAGTCCGATGGCTGGTAGCATGGCCACCCAACTCACCAGAACACAAGTTACCGCCACCGGAACAGGGCCGGTAACATGGCCATCCAAGTCACCAGATCTCATCTATTGCCAGAACAACTAACCCGCAACAAGTACAAATAAGTAACAACATCGTCACTCAGGGATGTGTCCTGTCACCTAATGCCCCCACAGCGTCGGAAACGTAGCCAGAACATTGCAATCAGCCCTTCAGGCCAAGAGCTCGCAGGGTCGAAACGTTGAGTAAATTCCCAGCACAAGGTGCAGGGAAAGTATGTATAAACTCCCGGAGAAGTTCCGGGAAAGTATAAATGAATTCCCGTCAAATAAACCTGTTAAAAACCCAGAAAGTGATGAAGTAATTGATTGATATGCCCTCAACCTTCAAGGCCCTTTATAGTCTGTGCCATCGAACATTAACTGAGGACCCTAGGGCCGACAGGTGAGGAATAGCGTCACTACAGGCACATGCATTCGTTCCTTCGAACCAAATAAATAATTCATAAAAAAAATTTTGTGCAGAGTAATTTATTAGTTGTTCCAACATCCTCTGCACTGTATGTATTTGGTGCACACAACTATTTTACAAGTATGTTCAATTAATCGGTTTGGGTACCGTAAACGTTATAAATACCATGGTGGAGTCAAATCAATATTTCGTGAGAAGCGAATAAAGCATTGGTTACCTGGAACAGTATGATGGCAATTATTACAGNTGGAGTCAAATCAATATTTCGTGAGAAGCGAATAAAGCATTGGTTACCTGGAACAGTATGATGGCAATTATTACAGAATCTGTGTCGGCAACAAAATCAGCTTGGTCCGGAATGGGCATTTATTTGGTTGGCTGTAGGGTAACCGGGTTATTTGTTTGCTTTCGTCCGAAAATACGGTTCGATTGTTAATTTGCAATTTTCGTGGCAATAAGGTAGTGCTGTTTGTTTGTGCATTTATTAACGTCTAGTAATGGTGTAAACCATCCCAATAAAACAAGTTCAACAGGAAAAAAACGTAAATCTGTAAAACTTGAAAATATTTATTTACATGCGTATCCGATATTAAAACAGTATGGATTTACAAACATCTAACTAGTAGTCGTGTTAGCAAAATTATTAAGGCACAGTGACGGGCGCCAAAGTTCCAGGTTCGAAACTAGGTCGGGCTCTTATTATTTTTTTGTTATAACTGAATTTCACGAACATACATACATCCAAACAAATATTTAGTTGAACCAACCAAACCTTACGATTTTGGGGTAACCAAATAGGAACTACAGAATAAATTGGTTCCAGCAACAAAATATTTAATTGTTTCTACACAAACAGTTATTTGGTTGAACCAAACAAACTTTGTTCCATACAACGAAACATTTTTCTTAGTGCAGCGCCGTTCTCCAATAAGCACTTGATAACTCACTTGCTAAGCAGAAGCCCAACCAATAGGAAAAAAAATTGCCCATTCCTTGAGTTAGGCGCAGCCAATCAGCGGTTTGGTGAGCTTGCATAAAAGGAACCATCTAATTTCCTATTTTCTTTTGATTACCTATTCTTATGACCACCCGGTTTTCACGAAAATATTTATGCGCAGGCTAGACTTCAACTTGGTACGTGCACACTCGTAAATTTCGCCAGGCTATTGGCCGCTGGCTGCGCGAGAAGGCAACTTTCTACTTGACTGCGCCAATCAGAATTAAGTTATCCCGACGCTGAAAGTAGGTGATTGGTTGGCAGACACTTCAGACCAAGAAACAGGTTCTGAACCAACGTATTTCGCAGCTGGTAGTGGAATCTTTTCACGAAAAACAGGTGCCCCTACCTATTCTGCTTGTGACTGAATCGACGCTGTGCGTGTGAACTAATGTGTTGGTTTTGTTAAGTCGTGCGGCAAAAAAGCACGCGGTCGGTGACCCTATCATTTAGTGGTGGAAAGTTTGAATCGAATCCCAGTGCACTTGTACATCCTAGTTTCCCCACAAAGAAAAAAGAAATTGTACTTTCGACAAACGAATGTCATGTAACACTCCGAGTGAAATATTGCAGTCTATATTTACAGCGTACTTAATTGAGTTGAGTGTATATGTTTTGGTATGCGATTAATAGCGAGGTGAGGGTGAAATAAGGAGAAGATGAAGCAGGGGCGAAATGCAGAGGTAGGGTAAACGTGAGTACCCCGAGAAAACCCGCCTGACAACGGCAGTGTCCGCCATGTTTCCTACATGGTCGACACCGCAAGAAATCGAGCCCGGCTCACCTTGGAAAGAGGCGAGTAGTCCGATACACCCCGCGGCCACCAATACATTTGATTATAGTCTATTCACGGTATCTTCACACTTTACTCAAATTTTTGAAAAATTTCCCAGTGTATGGCGTGTTTAGTTGTTACGTAAATATGTGAGGTATAACAAACATTTTACACTTATATTTTATAATATATAATTTTCTGTTAAATTCAACTATTACTAATATTTTATATACCTATAGAATACGTTTGATTTATACTTAATATGAATTTAAACTGAGATAAAATAGCTGATTTGGTAATGCGCAGTAAGAAATAGTTCTCATGCAAAATATAATTAAACTGAAATATTACAAATGTGGTGCGTTGCCTCTCTGGTGTAATTTTCGAGACTCAGTTAAGCTTTGGTTGCATGAGGCGGAGGAATAACCTGAAAGTAGAACTTTACAGGGCTTCAGAAAAGTTGGAAGAGACCAAAAATGTTCTACGACACACAAAGTTCTTTACATATATCCTTGTTTATAATTAACTTTAAGTCTGCAGTAGTTGTCAGTTCAAATTCAGCATAAGTTTTACACACTCGACAATTGCGTGTCATAAAATCCACTCAGTTTTAGATTTACTGTTACCGAAGTAGCCAAAGATTTTTTTTGTAAAAAACGAAAGTTTGTTTCTAATGTATTTATCCGGTTGGTTTATTGACGGGGACAGAAGCTTAAAAAGTTGAATTTTTAGCTACATTGGTGNTTTCTAATGTATTTATCCGGTTGGTTTATTGACGGGGACAGAAGCTTAAAAAGTTGAATTTTTAGCTACATTGGTGAGTTACGAATTATTTTTCTTGCGTATGTAACTTCTTGAAATCACCATTTATTCACTATGTGTTGTGTATTAATTAGAAGATAACATCAACGGAACACGTGAAGTGTTTTAGTACAAAAGTGNATTTATTCACTATGTGTTGTGTATTAATTAGAAGATAACATCAACGGAACACGTGAAGTGTTTTAGTACAAAAGTGCAGATTAAAACTCTGCAACGCAGCTCAAGCGCGAGGTCCCACACTAATTTCTGTTTCCAAACATCGCAAGGAAGGAATAGTTTCGCGTGACGTGTACTTCTGTTAAGCAGCCAATGAACTGCGAGCTTGGAGCTACACTGTTAGAAATTTCTGTAGATTTAAGGAAACATTTACGGAGACGTAGAGTTAATTTACGAGAAGGCATTTCGTAATGATGAATAACGGAAATGAGCTCTGTAAATATAAAATACCGAAGCTCTTCGTATTCTCATGGCTTCGATTTTGAGACGNATGAATAACGGAAATGAGCTCTGTAAATATAAAATACCGAAGCTCTTCGTATTCTCATGGCTTCGATTTTGAGACGCGAACAATGCCGATGATACCTGAAGCGTATAAAATCCCATTTTAG
Organism: Clitarchus hookeri; assembly: GCA_002778355.1. Classification (NCBI taxonomy): domain Eukaryota; kingdom Metazoa; phylum Arthropoda; class Insecta; order Phasmatodea; family Phasmatidae; genus Clitarchus; species Clitarchus hookeri. The sequence goes on from NQII01002785.1 coordinate 294,554, forward strand.
TAGGTGAGTGGCGAACCACTCATGGAGTGCCAACTCGTTGATTCTTGTTTAAATTCCGCTACAGGACAAAACCTTCTGTATACAGAGTGAAACACGCACATAACCAAAATGAAACAATATCGTAACCTCGNAAAAAAAAAAAAAAAAGGAACGTTTGTCACTTTCATGTAAAATTCATATTTACAAAATACTTCCTGTAAATGTATGGTAGGTGAGTCTTTAAAGTTATTGATTGTTAATTTTTTGTTTTCATTCCACTACAGGACTAAATATTTAATTTCCTTTTAATTTCTCTGTTAAACACAGTGAAATACACTTCGAAAATAAAACTTTTTCTTACTCCTGTTTGTAAACATGGGAAAAAAATCGTGCACACTCTAACAAGACTAGAAACTAATAGGAACATGTATCATTCAAAATAAATTCCACATTTACAACGTTACTACTTGTAAAAGCATGGTAGGTGGTGAGTGGATAATGTGTTGGAATGAGAAATTTTTTTTTCATAGTTCAAATCCCGCCACCGAACAAAATTAATATTTTATAGTGGTTTTTATACACAGTGAATCACATACATAAATAAATTAAAACTTTTCATCTTACTTCTTTTAATAAATAGCAGATAAAATTTTTTTTTCAAGTTTGTGGACAAGTTTTATGAATTCACGGAGACTTATGTAAAAATTACGAGAGAACTCTATTGAAAAAAAAAACGAAGAGACTTTAAAGTAACGCAGATGTCAGGATAATTTGTAACTGGTATTTTCCGTAATTTTACGGACAGTTTTTCTAACAGTGTAGGTGTATTTCGGCGCCAACCATTCATAAATCACACAACCTGTACGGAAGAGACCGACTGTGTTGGGCTATGATCTCTCTCTGTGTGAAGCGTCGGCTGTAAATTTCCTTCCCGTTTAACATAACAGACGCAGAAGCAGGAACCCAACGCGTTAATATGAGAGCGAAAAACGGAGGTGTGACAGTGTCGGGGACAAAATAGTGGGTTTGATGCTGACGCATGGCGTGTACATCGGATAGGCATAGCGCTGTAACCAAACCCTGTACAGCTATCCAGGAGAAGGCAGCTAGCCAGGGCATATGGCTGACAATATAACTTTAAATCCAAGGATTCACCCTCGGAGCAGACCCGACGCGTAAGGACACTCGGGAAAGAACCGAAGCCTAAGAAAACAGGGTAAGTCCCGAGATTATTGCTCGGGGATGAACCTTGTGCTACACAAGAGAAATAGCTGATAGGCAGCCACACTGCGAAGGAACCAGGGTAAGTCCCGACGAGAATTAGTGCAGACCCAGCTTCGTAGGAATCCCCGCCACAGTAACTGCACCCTCCCTCGACCCTAGTGGGAGCACACAAGCCACTGACAAAAAATAAAAAGCGTGAATAACACAGGGAAAGTCCCCATTTCTCTCGCGAGAAACTGCTGACAAATGTAACTTGAATATAGCGGGACACGAGTTAAATTCAGGAGCCAGCCGAGGCAGTAGGCAGTTGAATCCGCGCCATCGAGAGGCGCTGGACCAGAGTGTGAGTGAGAATCAGTCAGGCGATCTTATCGCACACAGAGAAGCGGCAGTCGGGTGAGTCAGTCGAGGCCGGGCTCGGATCCCGGCATGGTCAGTTGTTCAGGGCAGTTGAATCCCCGCTGCTGGGAGGCGCCAGACATGAGTCAGTTAGAATCGCGCGCCGAGAGAGGCGAGTCAGTTAGCCAGCCGAGGCTGGGTGTTAGGGACCCAGCCGAACCAGTGATGTGAGTTAGTTGTTCGGCAGAGGCAGAACCAGTGACATAGAGTCAGTTGTAACCTGTACCGAGAGGCGACAGATGGGAGCGATGTCGAGACGCGAGAGTAGTCAGTCGTGTGACGGGAACAAAACAGTAGTATCACCAAGTCGGGACGCGAAGCGCGAGATCGAGTGGGAATCAGCCAGTCAGTCAGTGCGTCAATTGTGACATCACCGGGGAGAGAACCCAGGAACAGCCGAAACTTCATGTGTAAATTTCCGAGACAAACCAAGTAGAAGCGCCGAGAGCTCGAGTTCATTCCCAAAAAGTAGTGGCAGTTTCCGAGGCGGAGAAGTCGGGAGCGCGAGACGAGTCGTGGCAGACGTCGACATAGGAGAGAGGACGTGAGGTCTTCAACGAGAAACGCCAGCCGAGATCGAAGAGAAATCACAAGTCCCGGGAAACCAATCCCGGACTTCCGAGAAGGGAAGCCGAGCTGACCTAGCTACTTCAACNAATCACAAGTCCCGGGAAACCAATCCCGGACTTCCGAGAAGGGAAGCCGAGCTGACCTAGCTACTTCAACCAAAGTCGAAGACGAGTGGTGATATTCAACGAGGAGTGCCACATCGAGCAAGAGGGAGTAGTCCAGCGGGACATGGTAGGGAGTCAGTCGAAGCCGAAGGAAGAAGCCAGTCCGAGGGCCTGTAAAAGGGCCACCCCACTCACCAGACCTCAACTACCAACGAAGGCAACTCACCAAAAGCCGCAGTCACAGTTAAGTAAAAACGCCTCCATCCAAGCAACCTTCTCCCGGTGCATAGCGTTCCGCCCACAAGTCCTTCAGGCCTACGAATTGTAGGGGGGGCTCAGTCTCGACAGTGTGTATAAATACATATGTTACTTTGAGGCGAATAAAAGACTTGTGTGTTAACTAATGGAGAATACGCATATTTGTTTCCCCTTACTCAACAACGACAGGTGCCCTTAGTCAGCACCAAGTAAAAAAACTCAGTACCCTATTAGCCATCAACCTGTATAACTCAGGTGGCCTAGTATCGACAGTGCTTTAAAGTCTGCTGTAATGGGTAATATTTTCTTTGAACTACGGGAATTAAATTGAAGACCCGAAAATGATACTATGCTTCTGTGGCTTAAATCGACTGGTCTAGACGAGATCTTTCATTTGTCACTAAAATCAACTCACTAGTACAGCAGAGTTGCGAGATTTGCTGCCCAGGAATGTTTCGCCCACGCACAAAATTGTCGCCTGTCGCAGAGGGCACCCACCCATGCCTCGGCCACGCGCGGCACCAACTCGAGGTCATGACCGCATTATAGTCTTTTACCCGAGTGGTGCCGCGATGGTGTAGTGGTTAGACTACTCGTCCCTCACCGGGTTCGATTCCAGGCGGGCTCACTCACGGATTTTCGCATGTGGGAATCGTGCCGGACGATGTCACTGGTCGGCGGTTTTTCTATGGGATCTCCCGTTTAACTCACTTCGCATCGGCTCTCAAGACCTCAATTTTAAGGGCGGTCAATCCCCGCCATCTTGGATTTTCAATATTTTTGCCATAGGTACTATTTAAGAATGTTTAAAGAAATTTTACGCAAGACACAATCTAAATAATAGCTTCTAAAGGCATCTGCAATGCCTTCATTTATTTTTGACTAGCGACAGCCGGCAAGAAATAAGTATAATTTTCTTCCCGGCGGTTACGGAAATGATTCTGGCAACAGTAGTCTATCAATACATGCTTTAGAACATGTGCCAAGCAATGCCCTATGACTTGCCGAACCCTAGAATGAAATACAAAATTTTTGACGCAAGTTATGGCGAGAATTTCGTAAATCCAAGATGGCAGGGACTAATCCTCCTTTAGAAGCGCCCAGATCTCTTCACCCACTCACTCACTCACTCACTCGTGATGGTGTCGGAAGTGATGGAGTCGGAAGTGATCGCCCAGCAAACGTCACATCGCCGTTTCCGTCCTGGTGCCCCCATGTGTCGGTTCCGAATTTAATGAAATGCTTACGTCAGAAGTAAACCGGGCTGAATAGATCTGCACCCCGCTTGAAATGGGGCAAGTATAACGATGTAGAGTAAACGTGGGATTGAAAATCAATAGGTAAGAGACGAACTCACGTCAGATCCAAAGTAGGGAAAGTGAAGGGTAAGTTTGGACAGGACATTGCCCGCCCTAACCCATGAAGTTCGCTTCCCTCCCTTCAAACTCCTGGGGACGGTAACAAAAAAAAAAAGAAGGTAAGATACAGGATCGGAGAGAATTTGAGAGGGAAACTTTATCAACTCCTTTCTACCCTCGGGGGGCTTAACTACCCCAATAATACATTTTCGCAGCCGAGGAACCCATTCGTGAAAGTAGCTTACAAGTTTCGTTTGGTAGTAGTGTGTCGAGAAATATGATACGTTGTTGAACATACAATAAATATAAGGCTTGTATTTTTTCGTAGGAAAGTGTGAAGTCCGTTACAAATGGCTTATTAGGCAAACTGACAAGGTGCCAAACTGTCGACGAAGTTCCGAAGTTATTATTTCGAGTAGGAAATTAATTTTGTTACAGGAAATGAAGAATATTTACAGTGACAATCAGCGAAGAAAATTTTTAATAAGTTTAATTACAATGTGAGGAATTGCTTCAAATAACAAAATATGAATTTGCGGTTCCTGGCGATAATTATTTTGATCTCTGCTCATACATAAAACTGCGTTTAGTATAATTTCTGTGAAATAAGATTATTATGCATTTTAACTGTAAGAATTATTTTAATGACTTTAATGTAATTGTGAACTAACTTTTAAAGTTAGTTAGACGCGAAATGTGATATGATAAATAACGGCACGTTGAACGATTTTATTTGAATAAACTACGAGGCAAAGTTTACAAACAACGCATTTTTTTTTAAATTTAGAACATATTCTAACGATTTATAATTGTAAAACAGATACGTCTACATTAGCTGTTGTGTTTGGATAATTAATTGTTATGTCAGTGTTATATACTCAAAACATGCCCGAAAATGCTGGAAATACCAAAAAATATTTTACTCCACACTTAAGTACTAAATAAATTCCTTGCCCTGACTATAATCAATTTTCAGTAGTATGAAAATATTTTATTACAATGCCAAGGCATATAATTCCACGATTAATTGAGCACTTTTGAAATCAACTTTTCAAAATGGCATACACTTTAACGAGCATACTAACTGGCATGGGTCCAATATAATTGGTAACGACAGACGGAAAAATATTTCCCTGTGTTCGTATTGAATCAGAAGTTATAGGTAAACGTGTATGATTACTGAAACAATTTCTTTTGTTTTCTGTTTATTAATACACATAACAGTAAAGATTAAGAAAATATTAAAAAATTCACTTTTCTTAATAATTTCACAGTTTCACTTGACCCGACTCCAGAATAAAGAGATCCGGCCCATGGCGATGTTAGTTTTACACATGGCGGAAGAATACACAATGTGAATACAAGGAGATCTTAAGCAGTGCTTCCGAAATTGCTCAACCCTTAACGCCGCTGTGCCAAAGAGTGTGAAATTTGAGCCAGAATGTCGCTGCTGAGAACTCGAGCATCCGCATCAAATGAAATTCGCAAACTGAAGAAGTCAGCAAACTTTTCCTTCCTTCTTCCCCGCCGCAGTTTTGTGAAATGGCCGCCGACCAACTTCCTTGTTGGCTGTTGTCCTGAAAGGTCGCTGACACGCGATTCAGAAGACGAGTTTTTCCGACTCTCCAAGTCCTCCTGTGCCTCATTGAAAGTTCACGACGTGCGCGATAAAGAGTTCGAACTTGCTCTGTTCCCAACGGCTTGTCCCCCGCGCTCCCGGCCCACCGGCGAGAAGGAGTGAAACAACGAAGAAAGAACGCGGAGGAGAACGGGAGAATAGCGGAGAAGAATGGAGGAGAGATAAAACGAAAGCCCACGCACAATCCCGACTCGCCAATCCGATTAGGAGCCGAGCCGGTGCTCGGTTGTGGGCACTTGCCCGTCGTTCCCTCTTCTCGAGTGTTGATACTCGGGAGGGGAGATTCTGCAGACCATCTTCACTGGACCATGAAGCCAGATGCGGGCGACGACCTGTCTCGACCATCGCCCCAAATGGTGGCTACCGCTGAGTTACAGAGTAGACAGAACACAGAGGCGAAATTTCATGACTAGAAGCAGAGATATACGGCGAAAAGATTTCCAGACATGACAACTCATAGCACTGTAGGTTCGTCCGGATGTCTTGATGGGCTGAATCACGTTTTGGCCTGCGTCAGCTGCTTGCGTGCCAATCACGAAGGCTCGGTGCCAGAGTCACGGAATCCTGAGTGGCTCGGTCAAATGTAGAAGCGGCACCAGCAGCCAATAGAGGTCCATACATATAGTCTATTCGTGGTTTCTTAGCACTATTTTTTAACCAAACTTTTGAAAAATCACCCCTGTACGACGTGTTTGGTTGTTTCCTAAATATGCCATAAATAACCATCGTTTTATACTTCTGTCAACGTAAACGTACCTTATATTTGATTAAATTGAATTTTCCTTATATTTTAACTATACATTACAATATTCCATTTATAATTTATATGAAAAAAACCGGGAGGAGAAAATAGGTGTGTTGGTAACGCCTGGTAAGAATACTTCTTATGCAAAACATTATTACACCGAGTGCGCACGAATATGGTGCACCGTCCCTTTGGTGTGACATTCTGTACTCGGTTATGCTTTGTTAGCGAGAGGCAGAGGAAAGTAGTTCAATCTTAACTTTGAATAAAAATTGTTAGGCAAATACTCGTGATAACTAAAATTATTTATTTTACTCTCTCTCTCTTATTTTAATGCATATTAGTGTACTAATGAGAAAATGTGTATGTGTATTTACTTGTCTAATAATTTGAGAGCTTCACTTGACCGACCATTGAATAAAGTGATCAGGCCCGTGGCAATGTTAATTTTACATATGGTGGAAGAATACACGTTGTGCATACAAGGAGATGTTAAGCAAGGCCTTCGAAAGTGCTCAGTTTACCGTGAACAGCCCATATCAGCGTATCTGACTTGCGTCAGAAAGTCGTGTTTTCGATCCCGGCCCACTGTAATGGTTGAGGGTCTGCCTTGGTGTTTCGCATTCCCATCCCAGGTANAAAGTCGTGTTTTCGATCCCGGCCCACTGTAATGGTTGAGGGTCTGCCTTGGTGTTTCGCATTCCCATCCCAGGTAAGTTATGACTGTCCCTCACAGTGACATAAAGCGCACATATTTCACTGAATATAACGAAGCGTGTTCTTTGTATCCTGTCCCTTTCTGAAAGTATCTAGCGGAGTGGTGAAACGCAGAAATGTTCGCAATTATAAACAACTGGGCAAAAATATATCACTCTTGCAAAATATTTCCCCGGAAAAGTTGGCACAACCAGGTACATAGAATTGCCATTTAGTAGCATAGATTCCAGAAGTCTGTAGACTTTTGATTGCGTATATTTAATATTTATTTATGTTCCACGTGCTCTAACCACATAAATTTCTATTCCTTTAGTTACCGTAACGAGGACCTAATTTTCCTTGCTCACGAAACGAGATAAAAGTATGACTAGCGTGTCAATACCTAGCCGCTAACTGAATTTAAACAGATACGCATTATCATCTTCTCAGGGAATTTCTAACGAGAAAACTCGTGAATGACTGCCCTCTCTACATTTCTGTTTCAGGAAATAGTGCATTATTCTGTTTGAACAGCACTTGTTTCTCTGAGAGAGAGAGAGAGAGAGAGGGAGAGAGAGAGAGAGAGAGAGCACTTCCGGTGAAGAGCTGCTGCGCGAATATCTGAGTTGAATTTCAGCTTCGCAAACAAGACTCGTGCCGCCGGATGGATGATGCATTTAACAACGCCTTTGTGGAAGGCACTCTGAAATATCCCTGAGGTACAATAGATTCACGGATAATTGAACACTTTCGAGTTAAACCTTTGAAAAATGAAATTCTGCTTGTGAGTGCACGCATTTCAACGTTAAGAGAGACTGTCGTGGCTCTAGTTATGTTGGGAACAAATCATAAAACGTAGCTTTGAGTCCAAACGCTTCACTAGGAGTGAAAGTTAAACGAATGACCACTGAAGATTGTTTCGTTCAGTTTTGTACACGAGATATTAGGAATTTCTGTATTGGTAAGATATGTAGATTAATAACAAATGTGGAATTTAACATAACACGTATATTGGGGGCAAATTAATTTCGAATGTATGCCAGCAAGATACATTGTAGAAAAAACTTTCAGAGTTGTTAGAAATGCTCCATTAATTACACTTGACAGACTTCATCGAGAGGGAGGTGGGTGGGGGGTGTTAGAATTTTAATTTATTCTTGGGTATTAAGTGATTATTTTTGAGAACCCTAATTAAGTTAGTTTTTAATCGTACAGTGCATCCTTCCCCCGCATGCTATTATTAACAATGCTAGTTGACACTCTGTTCCTTTGTTAAATAAAAGTACTAAAAGTGTAAAAAAAAATAAATGCCAATGAAAATTAAAATTGTACGTGGGCGCCAAGAGCAGACATTGCGTAAAGTGACATATAAGACAGTACAAACATTTAAAAAAAACCTTTCAAAATCTATCAATACACAAGACCTTCAAACGCTCATAAGTACAAAACTTTTAAAAACAAGGCGAAAAAGCAACGTTTTTAATTGAAGGAAATTTACGATGCAATGAACACATTAATTGTGAATAAAATACAATTATGATGCTGCTAATTTAAATAAATCTAATTAAATGAAATGTTTTGGATGTATAGTCATCCTTCCTTACAAAAATTTGATTAGGTGGAAAGAGGGAAAGCTAGAACTGTAATAGATTATTCCTTGAAACTTGTGAACAGTTCATTAATTTGCGTCACGTTATTTACTCTTGAATGCTCTTAGAATAATGGAACAAAGACAAAAAAAAATAATAATTTCCACAGCGGCTTCAGTGGTTAGTACTTGGATGACTCTTAATGGCGTTAAGACGAAAAGTATAATTTTTGCATAAATTTAAACGATAATTTGGCCGAGATACAGTTGAAATGACTATTTGAAGCAACTGAAGGTGGTCCTGCAGGATAGTGGGCTGGGAAGGTGGGCGTTAACGGTGGTGTCATTCCCGGCGCCAGCAAAACCTCATTCCTCCTGTGGCGCCGGCGACTTCAAAGCACACAAAAAATTAAAATTTCAGGCGCCTCGTGGGATCTCTTCGAAGACTCGCCCCCTCCCCCCTCTTTACAAACCTCAAAAACGTTCCCTGGTCCTGCATACTGATCTATCCTACTTTAGGAAGAAACATGTAGTCATTTTTTTCCAAGCAAAAGGCCTTTAACGTGTCTGGCTTCTTTGAAGTAAGGACCAAGAGTGTTCTAAAATCTAAATCGAAAGCCTATCATTATAGGAACTTAAATGTTGTCCTAGGCAACCAAATAAATAAACATAACTTCAATGAGAATCTATCTAATTATTAATATAAATGGAAGTATGGCCTAACCTTACATTTACCTATATTTAAATATAAAAAGAAAGCTAAAATAATTATAAATGTTAAAAAAATATATAACTAAAATAAAATTTATGTTAAGAAAAATAATTTAAATTAAGTACCATAATAATTAGAAACAANTGAGAATCTATCTAATTATTAATATAAATGGAAGTATGGCCTAACCTTACATTTACCTATATTTAAATATAAAAACAAAGCTAAAATAATTATAAATGTTAAAAAAAATATATAACTAAAATAAAATTTATGTTAAGAAAAATAATTTAAATTAAGTACCATAATAATTAGAAACAANAAAAAAATATATAACTAAAATAAAATTTATGTTAAGAAAAATAATTTAAATTAAGTACCATAATAATTAGAAACAAAACAATACATATCCTGTAATGTTGTTATATTACACGACCTTGGAATGAACAGAAAACAGCAGCACGGGAGCTACAAAAGTTACCTAGGCCCGCATAGCAGTTGCCTCCTCGTCTCTACGAGCAAGGCAGTGAACTGGCGTGCAGTGTTTCCGTCGGAAAAGCGCCCTTATGCATCATCTTATGGTGAAACGATTAAGTATGATGCATTTATTTACATTACTGAAAAAAGTCCCGCCCGGAATTTTCATGCCTAAAATTGATTAGGAATAAATTGGCATTGGGGAATGTATAAAAAAAAACTAACTTTTTCACACGTACGTGTAACTTTTCTCAAAGGTTATTTTAAGAAAAAATCCACATTTTTGCTACTAAGGAAGTTAGCAAATTTCATTAAATAGTACTACCGTCTACAGGTAGGTCGCAGAGTATCAATATCTTACTTTTTACGTGATATCCATTTGTATCGGGTACTGTAAATGAGTACACTGTCAAACTATCAGGTGCATTTAGTGCCAGTACAACATTCGCCAGTGTGCTGTTCCATCTAACATGAGTACAATTTCGATTATATTTAAAATGTGCTGTTAAGTTAAAATCCAATGTCTCGATTTATATTTAGCGATTACATGCTTAAGAGTTTTCGTAGGTAAAAAAAGGATAATTCATAAGTGACTTTTTTTTTAGACATATTACACATAGCAAGTTTATTATCCTCTGTAAAATATTTTCGCACAGGTGAAGTCTTTTTTCTGATGTTGTTTTTATCCATTCTTTATTTCACTGTACCAGCGAAGAGAAGAGATTTGGGCAGCTCTTAACATCGAGGTCTTGAGAGCCGATGAGGGTGAGGTGAGGTGAGAATGTAGCCGCACCGGAATGAAAGGGCGGGGAAACGGGAGATCCCAGAAAAAAAAAACCCACCGACCAGCGGCATCGTTTGGGCACGATTCCCACATGCGAAGATCCGGGAGTGACCCGGCTGGGGATTGAGACCGGTTCGCCTTGGTGGGAGGCGAGCAGGCTAACCGCTCAGCCACCGCAGCTCCGCACTGTAAGAGAGACCATGCAGTACACAAACCCAAAACACATACTTAATAACGCACGTAGTTGAAAACACGCGTGCCTGATAACGCGTATATGGCAACATGCACGCTCTAGACCACGCGAGAGACTGGCGAAGCAGCGACGATTTTTTTTAAACTAACTACTCCCAAACTAAGTGTTATGTGAGCCCGCGATAGGGACGGGAGTTAAGTGCGTCTCAGGGCTAAGCCCCATACGCCTACAAGGAAAGGAAAATCATGCCAGGAGACATGCATCACGGCAGAGAGGGATTGGGGCTGCTATGGCCTGCTTTTGGCAATGAGAACCTCCCTAAGTGTACTTATAGCTAAACTATATTTAGAAGAGAAAGGAAAAAACCGGCATAGTCACCGTAAAAACCCTTTCGACAGGAAATAATTAAAAAATTGCTTCTACGTAATAGTACAAATTGTCTTTTACGATGTCCTCACAGATGGATGAAGCAGCGACGTAGTCGAGAATTCCTATACCCGACCAAGAAAGTACCAGATACACCTCTGTACCAGTATCAATTTTTAACAGGTACAGAACATAGCTGTAACAACCCATTTCAACTACCATCCATATTTATTTATTCTTATTTCCACTAAGCATAATATTAGTAGCTGCAAAGAGGAACCTAGAGTTTACAATGGAAGTGCGCGTAAAACCATGCTCAGTNATGCATTATCATGTTTAACAGAAAATGCTACAGGAGACAGATGGATGAAGCAGCGACGTAGTCGAGAATTCCTATTCCCGACCAAGAAAGTACCAGATACACCTATGTACCAGTATCAATTTTTAACAGGTACAGAACATAGCTGTAACAACCCATTTCAACTACCATCCATATTTATTTATTCTTATTTTCACTAAGCATAATATTAGTAGCTGCAAAGAGGAACCTAGAGTTTACAATGGAAGTGCGCGTAAAACCATGCTCAGTCCTGTACTTTCCAACCAGACAGCCCGGTTGGTTTACGTTAAGTGTTATTTTTATACTTCGAAGGGCAATGGAAATCCGCAGCTGACCATGTTTAATGTGCATTCCACATTAGCGGAAATCTACGACGGAGGTAACAAATGACTCCCAGAGAACTAACCGTCTAACAGATCTTACAAGGGCGCCTTTTTCTAATATTTTGCATACGAACTATTTATTACTAGGTATTACCAACACACGTATTATCTCACTGTTTATATTCATATTAATTATAATTAAAATTATAATCATTTTTAGATAAAATAAATTTTTTTATCTAACATAGGGTAAGGTACTTTTATATTAACGCAAGTATAAAACGCTTGTCATACATGACATTTAGGAAAGAACTAAACACTGCATATATGGGGTAATTTTTAAAAAAAGTTTGATTGAAATAGTGTGAGAAAACCGCGAATAGACTATATAAGCTGTTCACGGTTAATTGAGCACTTTTTAAATCAACCTTTTAAAAATGTCACTGACATGATCTGCGTATATTTTAACGGTCGCGCTCACAGAGCATGCGCTCGGCAAAGTTGGCAACGTCGGAGGGAATGCAAACAAACACGTGCACTGCTGTTGATAAGGTTACTTGTGCTACAGGCTAGGAATATCCAAGTTAAAAGTTTGGCAACCAGAAATTTCCGCCACTAGGTCAGCGCTAGTTTCGTCAGTGTACTAGATTTGTTCTATATTTTCTACGTTAAAAAAACAGGAGAATTGTAAAAATAATCATTAATCGAATATAAAATAACTTTGTAACTAAGTAGAACCTCTCTCTTTTATTATTTACATAGCTTAATTATTTTTTTTTTTTTAAGTTACCGTTTGCAACACTGCGCACGTAGTGGCGAAAATTTTTCCCCGTGCCAAACTCTCCCGTGAGAAATCACGTTTCGTTCCTAGCCCGAGTAACCTTTGTGTTAGCCACGTGTTTTTGACAGTTGTACTGGCGATGGCTGAGTCAACGTTCGACACATGCGCAGAAGACAAGAATCGGTGTACGTCACCTTTAGTCTATCGTCCCTACTGGTCTTAGGGCTGTCNTTCGACACATGCGCAGAAGACAAGAATCGGTGTACGTCACCTTTAGTCTATCGTCCCTACTGGTCTTAGGGCTGTCGACACATCGTCTTTAATATATTCTCTAAACAGGCGCAGGCTTCACACCTACAAGATGCGCTATTCTTTTCCCGATTGTATCTAATAGTTGTAAAGTTTCCGAGAGTTTAAGAATTTCAAACCAATTTTTTATTACTGTGTAACAATTGCGTTTCGATTTTATNTCGACACATGCGCAGAAGACAAGAATCGGTGTACGTCACCTTTAGTCTATCGTCCCTACTGGTCTTAGGGCTGTCAACACATCGTCTTTAATATATTCTATAAACAGGCGCAGGCTTCACACCTACAAGATGCGCTATTCTTTTCCCGATTGTATCTAATTGTTGTAAAGTTTCCGAGAGTTTAAGAATAAGTTTGGTTAAAAAATAATGACACATTGTTAACGCAAAGCTAAAATTAATAAACTGGACCAAATAATTAAAATAGAATCAAATAAAATACCACTAATAATATTAAGTATGCCCTATTTCAGTGCTTTACAAATTTACATTCAACATGATTCTCTTTAAAATTATGTTAATATACAAATTTTATTTAACATGGGTTAATAATACAGCAGTCTTAGCAGTACGTATTAAACCCAACGAAACATCAAAACTCCAAAGCCAATGTTAATTTCATTGCGGTATACGAAAAGCCAAAAATCAATAAAATTATCACTTTAAAAAACAGGAAAAATAAAGAAACTTAAAACGAGATATAAGGCTAAGGGAAGTACGACGTAAAAAAAGCTTAAGGCCTGCAGCTGTTAGGAAGTTATCCGTAATAGTTATTCCATGTTGCTAATTAGCATCCTTCTGAAAATGCTTAAAGGATATTTGTTGACAGCCCACTTTCATCTTAAAGCTCGCCGNTATATGTTTAAAATAATAACATGGGTTAATAATACAGCAGTCTTAGCAGTACGTATTAAACCCAACGAAACATCAGAACTCCAAAGCCAATGTTAATTTCATTGCGGTATACGAAAAGCCAAAAAGCAATAAAATTATCACTGTAAAAAACAGGAAAAATAAAGAAACTTAAAACGAGATATAAGGCTAAGGGAAGTACGATGTAAAAAAAGCTTAAGGCCTGCAGCTGTTAGGAAGTTATCCGTAATAGTTATTCCTTGTTGCTAATTAGCATCCTTCTGAAAATGCTTAAAGGATATTTGTTGACAGCCCACTTTCATCTTAAAGCTCGCCGGTAGGAAAAGTTCTTTTAGAGTTGCTTTGAAGCTCTTCTGCTCGTTGCAACATTTCCCCTTTGCAAATATTCATATTTCGTCTCTGCGATATCAGAACTGTCGTCTTAGTCTTAAATACCCCCAGTCCACAAGCAATACAGCAGTTTGTAGGCTCAAGGACATCTATAGAGTTCGGCGCAAAAAAAAAAAAAGCACGTTGCCGAAGACAAAGTCTTTCTGGGCTCCTTACTTAAACTAAGCCTTTCAATAAAAGTCCTTTTCGTAAAGCACTTTTGCACGCTTTCTTCATGGATGGACAATAATCTCATTCGACCATATTCGTAATTAACATTCACTCTTTTTCTGGAGTATGCCTTTTAGAAAATGGTAGGTAGATGCCTTGAAATTTAAGCTACCTATGTTGAATTATTTCCGGTACTTATTTCTTGGCAACGCCGTTTATCGTTACTAATTTCGGATATAAGATCCTACATATATGTGAACATTTATTTCCTTTTAAAACATTTTTTTTACACTTATTCTTTTTTTTTTTTTTCGTTAGGCTGTTCGGTAAACACCGGCACATGACACGCTAATTTTTTTTTTTTTTTAAGTCCTATACCAAAAACAAATGTATTCTCTCATCATTGGCTAAAAATAAATCCCAGATAGATATATTATGCAAGCATGGCTACTGTGACATTTGCACAGGTATAAAACCACACACCATGTTAAATTACGGACGAGAAACAAACATGAATCAAACCGGATGGCGAGTTCTTAAGGTAAGCGGAACAAATACTAATCATCACGCGACAAACAAACGTTCAACATATCGATTGAAATTTTAAGGTTTTTGGAAGCCAAAGCATAAAAACGAAGAACAGGCTGTTCTCGATTTACTGATCAGTATTGAACGCTCTGCTTAAGGACACGAAAGGTTTTGTAGATGATTCTTGTTTGTAAACACGACTACATAATATCCAGACATGCAAGCATCGTATGTTGTCTACTAAATCTCTGTGACGCACCTCATTCACAGTTTGGCGGAATCGACATTGTGACGTAGTCACTAGTTCAGTATTTGTGTCTGTACTTGTAGCGTAAGGTCAATAGCTAGTCCTCTATATATGAACTTTTGAAATTTTCGTGTTTAGAAATATAAATAAGAAAGAAAAAACAAGAATTCAAAAT
>NQII01002786.1:9441-37963 GCA_002778355.1 Clitarchus hookeri
CCAATAAAAATCTGCGATGATTTGGGGGGAGGGGTTCGAGGTGAGCCATTAAACATTTGGGAGTGGTTGTTAGCAAAACCAATGAGATATTAGGGGGGAATTCAATAAAATGTTTGGTGGTGGTGAAGGGGGTCGAGCTATGGGATGGATGTGGTGGATGTTACATATCAACCAATGAAAATGCTTTGGTGGGGTATTGTTGTCTGCTGGTCTTCGTGCTGGGAGTATGTATCCTCCGCCATCTTTGTTTTGAACCACGAACCACCTGCGTGTAAGCCTTTGTTTTATATTTATAATTTTTCTATTTTTTTATTTTTAAAGTACTTTTTGTAATTTTTCCGATTTTTTAAAATTGTTGGTATTTTTGGGGTTCGAGGTGATATAAGATCACGGTGACGACGTCAAGGTCACGCGCACTCAAGATGGCGGCCGGGTGACATGACAACAAGGTGGTCGGCTGGCGCCTGGCTCCTGTGTCCCGTGACTTTGTACTGGAAACGAAATACGGTTATGAAGATAATTAATTTATATAGAAACTCTTAGAGTTTGTATGCTATTTGAAGTGATTAATACAAAATAATATAAATAAATCAGAGGCATTAAATTGCAAAATAAATACCTGTGATAAAAAAATTTTAATTTGTTAAAGAAGCGAAAATAAATCACAGAATTCTATACATTTATTCCTGTCAGTAACTGCTCGGAAATGGTGGAAAATGGTAAAAAAAAAATAATTGCATTTTGGGAGCTTACCTGAGCCGGAGGAGGAAAATAAAACTGTGCAGTCGTAGGTTAACCTATGGACTTTGATCGCGTGTAATAAAATCCCACTGTTAAAGATATTGTTTGCACAGGAAAGCGTAACAGCGAAGGCACTGCACGCAGGTTCGGCGCCTTGCCCGTAGGGGCGACGGGACACTGGTCGCGCGTGTTATTGTCGCCCGTATTGCTGTACCTCGAAAGCGAGGAAAACAAATCTCGTGGCCATGTAGTTTTAAGGATGGTAACCGCTTCCCACGGAGCTGGTAGAAACAATACTCGCTACCTTGTTGCCTCCGTCGGCTGTCAATTGAAAGCAAAATATCCCATTACCGTCGTCCGAACAGTTGCACACTGCGCATATCATTTCTAGGATACAAGATAAGCGTTGGTAATCTAGACATTCACCCAACAATCATAGGGGAAAAAAAAATCTAAACATATATATATATATATATAAACATTCCAGCATCCCCACCCACCCTCTATTTTCCATTTCTACTTCCTCTATTTTATACACAGTACAGCAAGTTTCCGGAGTAGCGTGATAAATTCTTTCTGCCTGTCCCTTTAACCAGTCTACCTTTGTAGCAGTTCAGCAAAACTCTTCCCACATTCATTTCTTTGATACACTGTGCACGCTCGTGCCGCTGTATCTGAATATTTCATGGCATATTCATGGGGATCGATAACATGGCTAGCCCCTCTAAAGTCCGTAGGCTTTGAGATCTTTCGATTGATCATAAACGGATTTATGGGCCCATTACCTGCAGATACACATAGAGAAAATACAGTTTCCCGATGGTATTCCTGAATGTCAAAAGCAGAGACTTCCTCACAACGCTCCTCGCTGGGATTCCTCACGTAAAAATGCTTTCGTGACTGAAGAATTGAGATTTTCTTTATCAGTAATGTATTGCTTTAATTTATTATTCGCGGGAATCAATGCCCTACAAATGTACTATCATTACACCTATTAAACTAATATTATAGCAGAAGCCCACCAAGTTCTCAGGTCATTATCTGCATAGTCACTCACAACTTTAGTTTAATTGTCTGAACACAAATAATGTTATGTTTGCTAATTATGTGTGAATATTTATTCTGTATAAATGAAACCGTTTGTATAATTAATGGTAAAATATTATGGTCCCAATAATTTGAAAATTCATCAGATATAAAAATTAATATAAATAAAAGTTTTATTGAATTTTTTTATTGCATTACCTAATTAGTTCCCATTAAATTAATGAAAGCAATATACATTATAACGGTATGGAATAATTTTGAACAAGCAATAATAACATAATTGAATGATAGACCATTATATATTGAGCTCAGTTTCCTCGTTTGAAAATATTGAAATCAATCACCAAAGGCTGTGACTTTTGTAATTTGGTATAGCTGTTGCCGTGCGAAATTATTACCGGGTGCTGAATTTTATTCCTTTAATTGTCTTTGAACTGCACAGGAAATTGAAGAGTAATACTTTGACAGAAACAATAAGAAACAGCAATATTTCCTTTTCCTTACTTTGTAAATATTTTCAGGGAGCATAAGATATAATAGAGATAAATATTTGTATTATTGATACAGCCCTGCAAAACTTGCAATTTTCATTTGGTGACGTTTAATGCTTTAGGCAAGAGTATGGCATTTTTATTTCTGTTTCAGGACCGCAGTTTACTTCACATGACTGAATAATTATGAGCTTGTAATAGGCACTTCGCAACGACACATTCGAATCATACGCAGTCGACTAATTAGCAAAAATTGTTTTGCAAACTATGAACAAATAATGTCAACTTGAGAATATCAAGCAATGTGAAGTCTAGTATTTTGCAAGTAAATAAAGCGCATTTAGCATGTAAATAATATTATTAGTATTGTTGTGGATGAAAGATCTCTTCTTCTGCCCGTGTGTTTAAAACTCTTATTTAGTGGTGTATAAACGTAAATAACTAGGTCCTCCTAAATCTCAAGGATAAGTATATGCCTCAGAGCTCAGAAATGGGTGTAAAATGTGTAAGCCCTTCTATGAGAAACAAAAATTTCTGAAATGTGCAAGCAGCTGTGGAACTCGTGTACACGTGCAGTGTTTAGATGATCAACTTAAAGAGAGTGAGGCATTTGAATGTGTATCCTGTGTATCTGATGAGGATAGTTCAACTATGTTTAGTTAAGGCTCACCTAAACTTGTTAGTAAAGACACTAACAGCGTTTCTAAGACGATCAATACTGGAAAAGAGCAGTATTACACACTGTCATTAAGTAACAACGAGGCAACGAGCCATGTCAACACGTCTCCTAATGATCAAGCTTACAATATTAGACCTGTACTTGCAACACTGTGAGAAAAGGTCGATAAAATAACCAAAGAGGTGATACAACTCAAACAAGATAATTCTATTCTACGGGCTTTGCTTGAGAGCATACCAACTGGCGACAATGGCAAGTCAACATGTGCGTACTGCTCTCAAACAGAGATTATTAATAAGCAGAAAAGAAAAACTTAAAGCCAGGTAATTTGACACAATGAAAGCAAGGTAACGGCACCCCATGCTTCTAGTTAAAATCCACAGACTCAATCAATTTCCGTTCCATATTGCAACACAACCCTGCCGACACGTTTGGTAGACATAGTNGTTAAAATCCACAGACTCAATCAATTTCCGTTCCATATTGCAACACAACCCTGCCGACACGTTTGGTAGACATAGTTCAGGAACAATACGTCATAACAACATCGCCATCTGCTGCTGCTGCTGACACGGAAGGATATACATAAGTCTGCAGACGTCGCAACAGGGAAACAAAAGAAACTAGGTCATTGGTATCACAACCCAACACGGCTCGAAAACAAGTGCAAGTTGGAGTCAGGAACAATGTCAATATTAAGGTTATTGAGAAGCTATTATGACCACGTATGAAGTAATTTTTTGTATCTAGGAAAGAAATAAAAGTAACAAACCTCTGGTTAAGTTAAAAAATTAATATGACATATACTCATATTTTTACGTAGTTTTAGCAGAATATGACTACGATCGTATTTTTAATACTGGTTTTTTGTCCATCCGGCTGCTTAATATGCCCTTTTTATGGGAGGCTACATGATGATCAAATTTATGTACACCCAAACATGGCGAAAATGCCTAAGGAAACGGCGCCGATAGTGGAAACATCACTAGGCAGCTCTGCTTCAGGAGGCAAAACGGCATTAGAAAAGCTGGCACCTGTCATAGATCAACAAAATATAATGGTTGGAGAAACCAGTTAAACAATTTTGCTGAATGGATGTGTGGCATCTTTACTATCAGAATGTCAGGGGCTTACGCAAGTGTACATTCCACACAAACTGACTACTACACTCATTCCATCTATAACACTAAATACCTCATCATTATCGCCCGACGCATCAGTCCCCATCGATGCAGCATGGGGTATTGGCGACATCACTTGCTGGTTCCCAGTAGATGAACCCTTGTAGATCTGGATGTGTTCCTTCAATATATCGCTTTGCATAAAATGCACGGTACCAATGTCGTAATCTTTCATCGCGCGAAAAGAACTCTTCGTACGGACGGTTCACTTNTTTGCATAAAATGCACGGTACCAATGTCGTAATCTTTCATCGCGCGAAAAGAACTCTTCGTACGGACGGTTCACTCATGTCACCGAGAATGGCAGCTTTTGCTGAAGATCTTTCTAAAGTAGTAACACTGTTCTCCATGTAATTTTCCAGCAGTGGGATAAGGTATATCCATATAAGTAAGGTCTCTATTAGACTTCGTACAATCATTGGCTTGCATCATATTAATGAAATTTTTTTAGTTATTTTCCTAAANTTTGCATAAAATGCACGGTACCAATGTCGTAATCTTTCATCGCGCGAAAAGAACTCTTCGTACGGACGGTTCACTTATGTCACCGAGAATGGCAGCTTTTGCTGAAGATCTTTCTAAAGTAGTAACACTGTTCTCCATGTAATTTTCCAGCAGTGGGATAAGGTATATCCATATATGTAAGGTCTCTATTAGACTTCGTACAATCATTGGCTTGCATCATATTAATGAAATTTTTTTAGTTATTTTCCTAAATTAGCAATTTGTGTATCTACTTTGCCTAGTTACTGCTCTGTATATAAACTTACAAATCTATTTCATTAGTGAGATTTAAGCATTTTTATGCATCCATTCAAACATACATTTTATATAGTTCTTTGATCACATTACAATGCAGTTACATCTTCAACAGTTTCTTCCAGACAAGTTANAAACATACATTTTATATAGTTCTTTGATCACATTACAATGCAGTTACATCTTCAACAGTTTCTTCCAGACAAGTTCTTTGCTCAACTTGAACTCATACTCCACAAATGACCCCCAAATGACCCCTCATGATCCGCAATTGACCCATCCTGCTTCGCAATTGATCCCTCCTGCTCAGCAATTGATCCCTCCTGCTCCGCAATTGATCCCTCACACTCCGCAATTGACCCCTCACACTCCGCAATTGACCCCTCATACTCCACAATTGACCCCTCGCCCTCCGCATCTGACCCTTCACACAATCCAGGCTTCGCANCGCAATTGACCCCTCATACTCCACAATTGACCCCTCGCCCTCCGCATCTGACCCTTCACACAATCCAGGCTTCGCATTCATGTAATGGTTGGCTGGTTTCTTTATGTTGTAATTCTCTGCAGTCGGGTAGAAGGAAATCAGTAAATGCCCATTTTCCAAGTGGATTGAGCCAACTTTTTCTCAGCTCTAGATAATTAGTTGAAGCCATGGTCCAACCTGAACTCTTGGAATCCATTTCTTATTTCTATTGTCATAACTTGTGTATACTATCGTCAACAGTACTTTCTATTGCATCCACATTGTGCACACAGCTACATTCGAGGTATTGAAGGCACTAATACAATAATAGTCATCTTGGGGGCTCTGGTTTCGTATAGCTACAGTCCAGCCACATATTACATTTTACACCACCATATTTTTACACCTCATCGATAAGTTGGTTTATCATATTAGGTTTCATGCTTGACAGGAACGAGTAAACATATTTCTATGTATTTTGCATATTCGATGAAACATATTATTTAAGAATACTTCTGAATGCAGATCGCTTCAAGAAAATACTATTAACGTTAGGCTTCGAACCGCAGAGCACTGGCGTAGGTGGTGTTGTACAATGAAGTGATGATGATGCAGGTCGCGGCTTCATGATCTTTGAAGTCAAAGGCAGGCCTTCGTATTCACAATTCATCTTTGTTGTATGACGAGAGAGCTCTTCCAAATATATGGTTTCAGAACTGCGATTTTTGTATATAAAATCCATTCCTTTTACAGTAGAAAGCCTGGCTTCTGCTCACAGAAGGCATCCTGACAAACATTTTAATTGTAAAAAATGTGCGGGTACTCTGAGAAAACTACATACTCGTTCGCCCCAGAATAAAACAGGCAGATAATTACGTGACAATATGAAAAATATTATTTTAATACGCTTATGAGCATATATATATATATATAGAAATTAAATTTTATTCCACAAAAAAATGAGGACTCAGGGGTGAAGATGGAGAGCGAAGCCTATAACATATTTTATATACAACGTACATTCGTTTTGCTGTTCCCTCTAAATAGAATTTTAGTCTGCGATAAGTTTCCTTTTCGCCCCAGTTATTAATATCAGTGGCCGCGACATAATGCTCTAAAAATTCCTTTACATTCTGACCTGTTTCACCTGCAAAAATTGGGGATTATTTTTTTTCTGATTGTTGCACGACAATTTTTACCGGTTGTGCGATAGACATTGTGTCAGATTCAGTGGGTTTATTTTCCACCGCCAAATGTTCGTCGCTGTAAGAAGATATTTGATCATTTTCGTAAGTGTAAAGTGGGAAAGTCAGAACCTCGTTTCGTTCAGTGGCGAAACTGTTTATGTCGTTCGCTGTTGTACTTCCGTANTGTAAAGTGGGAAAGTCAGAACCTCGTTTCGTTCAGTGGCGAAACTGTTTATGTCGTTCGCTGTTGTACTTCCGTAATTTTGTATTCCATCAAGTACTTCTGAGTGCGCATCTTTGTCCATGCATTATAAAGGGCGCCTAATATCGTATAAGCCTATGTAAGTGTTTTGCTGCTTTTTTGACTGTAGACGAAACATACTTATTTTTGCCACTCATTATGAACTATAATGCCCGTAGGCCTGATGAGTTTACGGTAATGTTAAACGCTAAATGCACAGATTATTGCATTTAATACCACACCGCACTATACCNTGTAAAGTGGGAAAGTCAGAACCTCGTTTCGTTCAGTGGCGAAACTGTTTATGTCGTTCGCTGTTGTACTTCCGTCATTTTGTATTCCATCAAGTACTTCTGAGTGCGCATCTTTGTCCATGCATTATAAAGCGCGCCTAATATCGTATAAGCCTATGTAAGTGTTTTGCTGCTTTTTTGACTGTAGACGAAACATACTTATTTTTGCCACTCATTATGAACTATAATGCCCGCAGGCCTGATGAGTTTACGGTAATGTTAAACGCTAAATGCACAGATTATTGCATTTAATACCACACCGCACTATACCNAGGCCTGATGAGTTTACGGTAATGTTAAACGCTAAATGCACAGATTATTGCATTTAATACCACACCGCACTATACCACGACACTATAGCAGAAAATTATATTCTCGGTACTCATAAAACTTTTCTCGCGCACTAGATTTTTTTAACACACTCTTATTGTACCATGCGAATCACATCTACTATTCTACTTGCTGCTATGTTAATGTGCACGCAGTCTAGTTTCTTGCAGTGTTACTACACGGTTAGAACATGCAAAGGCATTCTATATAAGCAAGCAAACCATGCAGCAATGAATGAATGATTTTTTAATGAAATTAATTTATGACGGTGGCTAAACTCTTTTTCTACGAGAGGGAGGGAGGGATGGTGCCTCCACCAGTGTAACAGTCTTGGGTCACCCAATGGCTTTCATGTTAATGTACCTCTGTTATGAAGGGTGAGGTGGTTGAAATGGTCAAGCAGAATTATAATAAACTAGGCGTTTTACTAAGCTCCTATGTCTTATATAATTTACGTGGTTTATTATTGAGAACACATTATACTGATTACTTTAAATGCTCACACGAGTTATGATTGTTTTAACTCTATATTCTACTCAGCCCTAGTTAAAGCCTCACAACATTCGCACCAGTCACACCAGTCACCACTGTTTGACTCGTCACAGCATCAGCTCGGAATACGACGAGGGCTCTCCTCACACATCGCCTTAAAGCCTCGGAGTCTTGCCAAGGTCGCACGGCGATGAACGACCATGCCCTTCTTGCTCGGCCTCCTCATATTTCGCCTCCTGGCCTAATTTCTCTCTCCCCGCTTGGCAGCTCTGTTTGATGTTGACATACCGCGCCTCTTTAAACACCGCTCGCCCTTACAGCTCTGCCGTGATAACAATTTGAAACTATATACATATTTCTTTATTCGCGAGTCAGCATATTTCGACTGTAACATTATTCTGACAATGTAAGCTAAATTTTCAACTAGAAAATATTTCGACTTTAACAATTAGTAGGTATTTACGTGATATTGTTATCCAGTTTCGTGACTGGTGTTGGGTCAGTTTGTGAGCACATTTTTACTGCAATGAATCACAATCAAATGTTTAATGAGTTCAATGATATGATACATTTTGGGTTAGTGGAACACAACAATGTTAATTATTAATCATATTAAAAATATTCAAACGTACTTCCGAATAAGTTACAATATTAAGTGGGACGAAGTTGTTAAAAGTGCTATAAATTTAATGTTCAAAAATGCATAACTACTTTACTACTTAATTAGGGTTGTGAAACATCATTTTGGTCTTTTTTAGAAATGCCGAGGACATAATTGAAACCCTAAGCTATAAAAACTGTGTGATTCAGGAAAAAATTATAAAATAGATGCCACAGAAAGAGCCTAAATTACTAGTCATGCTCGATAAATATGAACAGCCTATTGCATACCCTTACTACTACCATAACGGAAAACATGCAAACAGTATTCAAAATTGAAGGTACTGTGCCCGCGTTGTTAGTAAGAATTTTGTTTGGCGTTCGCATATTGCAAACCAAAAACTGTAGCTGCGACAAAATCCGTTGGAGAGCATTGGAACTACCTGGTCAAACGACAGCACCAAACTCAAACACATGTTCGGTATAGTCCGTTCACGGTTACATTTTTCAAGTGTAAGCGNCCTTTTCGATGAGTAAAATTATTATCAAACTGCTATTCAGTCGTGGTTCCTACTTTTTGGAATCTTGGTATGGGTCAGCAATTGAATATATGAACATGTTTACTCTAACATTTTAAACTTCTTTTACAATAATTAAAACATTCAGAAACAATAATGAAAATCGAAAGCACACATTTAGTTCCATATCACACGGCAGCACAGCATTGTGCGAGTTGATGAATAAGTGCAGCTAGCTGCAAGCCGATCGTATTGTCGTTTTGCGCGAATTGAATTAGTCAGTTAATCTATGAAAGGGTGTCTTCTGCTTCTCACTATGGGAATTGGCGAAGGAGATAGGAATCATTTTATGCATCTGTGGCCCTTTATTTTTTGCAACAGAATAATGGGTTTGGCTAGTTGTTATACACTGGAGAGCCAAAAAAACTGATATAGGCGTGCGTATGCAAATAACAGAGGTATGGAACCAATCAGAGTAACGCGATGCGGTCGGCAGCGCCTATGTAAGACAACAAACGTCTGGCAAAGTTGCTAGATCGGTTACTGCTGCTACAATGGCAGGTTATCAAGATTTAAGTGAGTTTGAACGTGGAGTTATAGTCGGCGCACGAGAGATGGGACATAGCATCTCTGAGGTAACGATAAAATTTGGATTTTCACGTACGACCATTTTACGAGTGTACCGTGAATATCGGGAATACGGGAATATCGGGAATACGGAAAAAGATCGTGAACGAATGGGACAAACGACGACTGACGATAATCATTTTACGTGACAGACGTGCAACCCTTTCTCAAATTGGCACAGATTTCAATGCTGGGGCATCAACAGGTGCCAGCGTGCGAACTATTCAACGGACCATCACTGATATGGGCTTTCGTAGCCGAAGGCCCACTCGTGTACCGTTGTTGACTGCACGACACAAAGCTTTACGCCTCGTCTGGGCCCACCAGCACCGCCATTGGACTGTTGATGACTGGAAACACGTTGCCTGGTCTGACTAGTCTCGTTTCCAATTGTATCGGGTGGATGGACGTGTACGGGTATGGAGACATCCTCATGAATCCATGGACCCTACATGTCAAGAGGGGACTGTTCAAGCTGGTGGAGGCTCTGTCATGGTATGGGGCGTGTGCATTTGGCGTGAAATGGGACCCCTGATACGTCTAGATACGACTGACAGGTGACATACGTAAGTATCCTGTCCGATCACCTGCACCCATTCATGTCCATTGTGCATTCCGACGGACGTGGACAATTCCAGCAGGACAATGCGACACCCCACACGTCGAGAGTTGCTACCGAGTGGCTCCAGGAACACTCTTCTGACTTTAGACACTTCCATTGGCCACCTAAATCACCAGACATGAACATTATTGAGCATATCTGGGATGCCTTGCAACGTGCTGTTCAGAAGAGATCTCCACCGCCTCGCACTCAAATGGATTTGTGGACTGCCCTGCAGGATTCATGGTGTGAATTGCCTCCTGCATACCTTCAGACATTAGTCGAGTCCATGCCACGTCGTCTTGCGGCATTTCTACTTGCTCACAGGGGCCCTGCACGATATTAGGCAGGTGTACCAGTTTGTTTGGCTCTTCAGTGTAAGTATAATTATGCGAGTTGAAAAAGTGCCTGTTAGTAAAACTTTTATTCTTATATAATTTATAAATATACTTTAACTATACTTTCAAATAAATTTGCTCAGTAATTATTTGTTCGATTTCTTCATTTATTCGCCTTATGTGCTGGAAAATATTCATGAGGTCTTAGACTCTCCATTTTGATTGGAGCCTTACGCGACTGCAAGGGCCAGCCCTGCGGTTACTTCATACTTCTCTGAAGCCCTGCTAAAGTTCTACTTCCAGGATATTCCTCCGCCTCATGCAAACAATGGTTACCAAGTCTAGAAAATTACACCAAGGTAATTATTACCGCATTCGTGCGTGCTCAAATTAATAAAAATTTGCGTAAGAACTATTCCTTTCTAGACATTACCAAAATATATGTTTTCTCTGTTTTCTTTCATATTAAAAATACGTGAAATATTATAATTTATATATGTAATATAAGCAAAGTTCAATTTAACCAAAATAAAGGCCCTTTTATGTTAAGAAAAGTATAAAACGCTCGTAATACATGGCATATTTAGGAAACAACGAAAACCATCATAAATTGGGTGATTTTATAATGGTTTTATTCAAATATTGTGAAGAAGCCTCGATCAGTTTATGTAAACGTCTTATTACAAAGTCTCACGGAGGTTTGCAAATAAATTACCTTTCTTTTACTTTGTAATTGAGAACCACCTGCCTGCTTGCCTATTCATTAGCTGTACCCTGGTGAGTAGCCAGTTTTAACCCCAGACGAGTTAGCGCGGGATTCCTTCCTCTCTACCTTGCAGATTTGTTATTGACTCAAATTCCTCGGGTGCCTGTCTAGTAAGCTGTAATCCAACTGGAACAGTCAATGGAATCTAACATTTCCTTGAAGTATTATTTTTTCTTAAAACTATTCGCCTATTATCACATCCTTTACACCCCTACAGGGGTCACGGTGGTGCAGTGGTTAGACGACTCGCCTCCAAACCAAGGCGAACAGAGTTCGATTACCGACGGGGTCGGCCACAGGATTTTCGCATGTGGGAATCGTGCCGGACAATGACACTGGTCGGCGGGTTTTCTCGGGGATCTCCCACTCCCCGTACCCTTGCATTTCGGGGCTGCCATACTCACCTTGCTTCGCCCCTATCGACTCTCAAGACCTCAATGTCAAAAGCCGCCCAAATATCTTCACTCAATTTGCACTCCTATGTTGAACCAACTACAATATCTTTATTTCCATATTCCAGTCAGTTAAACTGGAACTACAGATCCGAGAATTGTATCGCGTTAACCTTTGCATGTCTTGCAATGCACCGTAATTTCTTTGTGTGGTTTTTCTGGCGGAACTTCTTCCGTCAACCTGGCTTGACACAGGAGTGTAAATATTCAAGAAAAAATTCTAGACAGTGTTTTACACGTACATTTCCGCAATTCCACGTATCCCCCCCACCCTTCCACGAGTGCACGCACCAGTGTAGCTTCCTGGAATTGCAAGATCGCGGATCGGGTCGAAGGGGAAGTCTGGCGAGCTCGGCGGGCCGCAAGTAAATAATGGACGACATATATTAGGAGTGCTCGAAGCAGACGCCATCCTTTTTGCGCGCGCCGTCACGAGTCATTAGGAATGCCGGCGGCGTCCCTGCATGATTAATGCAAGAGCAGCAAAACCTCTCCGAGCGGCGCGGGGGCGAGTCCGCGACCTCACGCGGCCACGGCGCGAGACTTGAGTAACGATTCCCGAGGTCGGGAATTAATTTCGGCGCTGGTCTCTGGGGAGTGTGTCTATCCCTGAAGCCGAGAGCATCCGGCAACGACCCGCTCTCTACGATTTCCATGGCCTCAGCGCGACGCGACAGTCCACTGTTTACGAGATTACAGTCAGTACATTTTTCTGTAGGTAAGCTGAGCACTTAAGGTGTAAGTACCCATTCCATCTTCCATTTTTCTTACAAATCTTCGTAACGAAAATGTATGCCCAAACACAAAAAATTAAAGTTAGACACGACTTAGAGGACTATTTAAAGATTTTTTTTTTAAATTGGACTTTTTCAATTATAAATGCTTTTTCCCATTAGGGATTGACATTATTAAATAATTATATGATATTTGATTACGGTTACAGATGTGAAACTAATCATGTAAGAAAAGTAACTTAGATTTCTAAATCTGTTAAGATGTTCCCTATGCCTTGACTGGCTTTGTTTTTAAATATTACTTTGAAAACTAAGTTATCGAGGGAAATTCGTAAATCCAAGATGGCAATGATATTAACCCCTTAAGATCCCTTCTTAAGATCTACTTATATAGTCTATTCGCAGTTTCTGCACTCTTCTTGCATATAACCATTGAAAAATCACCTTATTTAATACGGGTTTGGTTATTTCCTAACTATGTCATGTATCATAAGCGTTCTATACGTCTGTTAACGTAAAAATATGAAATTTGTGGTTAATTTAAACTTTTACTTATATTTTATCTATAAATGATATTTTATTTACTATAATTGTAAATTAAATAATATAATTTATCGATAAAATATAAGTAACAATTTTAATTATCCAAAAATTACATATTTTTACGTTAACAGAGGTATAGAACGCTTGTGATACATGACATATTTAGGAAACAACAAAAAATGTTGTAAGTGCCATTCGCAAAAATTTCANGTATAGAACGCTTGTGATACATGACATATTTAGGAAACAACAAAAAATGTTGTAAGTGCCATTCGCAAAAATTTCAAGGAGAAACAAAACATTGTTTTATGCTATATACAAAATGCAGCAAACGACTGGAATCATTTGTGTACATTTATTTCTGACACAGCAATCATGCCTGGTTCCATGTTTACATTAACTGACAACCAAAAATCATTTATGCGACATTGAACCATGATTTTGTTTCAAAACGTAAGTCTACTGTGTATGCAAGTAAAAATATTGTAAGGCCCATGTTCACTTGCACTTTCTCACTGGGTGTCAATTCACGACTTCGAATCGTCATTCATTAAGGGTATCTAATAAGTACTCCTTTGCATAGCCAGTAGCGTAGTCCAGCATGTTCCTGATGTCTTGCTTATTGTTTTAAGGCAGCCCATATCCCGTTGTGGACCAAGGCGTGGCCTTGTCTGTCGATGTGCGTGATAAAATGATGAAGCCTGTCCACCATGTTATGACATTGGAAATTTAACCTGTCGAATTTAAAATGAGAATATCGTATGTTGACATTTTGCCTGCAAGTTTAACTTCAATAGTTGTTATTTGTTTAAAAACTTCC
The DNA here is from genome assembly GCA_002778355.1 of Clitarchus hookeri. Lineage (NCBI taxonomy): Eukaryota > Metazoa > Arthropoda > Insecta > Phasmatodea > Phasmatidae > Clitarchus > Clitarchus hookeri. The sequence goes on from NQII01002786.1 coordinate 23,348, forward strand.
ACCTTTTACAAGCATTAAATACATAATCCTGTCTCAACATTTTCAATTTTGGAAGTAACCGTGAATGGGCACTGTGTATTATTCCACCATTAGTAAAATTATAATTACCATTGCCTTATAACTTCATCAATGTGCTGGTCAAATGAAAATGTGAAGTCATCAGAAAAGTAAATAGTTTACAAATTCGCAAATTCCTAACATTTATACGCATTGAAAAACTAATACATAGGTAGTTTCACTGTCCAGAAATGTCTGCCCAACACTTTAAATTCAACGTTAAAACATTCAACTACTTTCCCTCAGTTGCTGCCAACTTCACTGGATGCATGTCAGTCAGTTTGTCCGTAAAAATACATGCAAATAGCGACAGTGACATTTTACAAAGGTTGATTTCAAAAGTGCCCACTTTACCACGAACAGCCTTTAATCAATTCAGACCCATTTTACGCAACTTTGTTCATAATGCGCGGGAAGATTTTGCTTGGCCTGTACTGTACCACAGAGTACTTAAGAATTACAGAGGTGAAACAGCCGCATAAACTGCAGACTCCAGCAGCATATGCCAGCAAATTGGCGCCACTGGTCAGCAAAATGTTGGAACGTGGTTCTCCAATCAGCGCCTGGTAACCTACTAGTCAGCCGGCAGCGCAGCCATTAGGGAACATTTCGCAGCAAGCAGTATCCGGTCAGACATGAGGGCCGTTCCCAGTACCTCTTGCAGCCAAGCAGAGAGTGAGTTCTCTTACATCAAAGAAACCGCCACGCCATTTCGTCTCTGGAGCTGAACATTGCTCTGCTTATTGCCCAATGATATTCCCTAAGCGCAACTGACTCGCAAACCTGGCTACTGCTCTAGGTTACGAATGTTTCGTATTATAATAGTAGAAAACAAGTCCTACATTCCATTTGTCCAAGTCCTACATTCCATAGCGAAACAAGTTTTTTTTCTACAACACGCATAAAAACCTTTTCTTATTTGCAACACCTGAAATCATAAACTAATTTGGGTTTTAAGGGGTTAGTNCTACAACACGCATAAAAACCTTTTCTTATTTGCAACACCTGAAATCATAAACTAATTTGGGTTTTAAGGGGTTAGTGCAGCTTTTATACGATGCAATATACATATGCAAAACCTGTGTAAGATGGCACTCTCATATTAAAACTCATGCGAGAATATTAAGTGCAAGACAGATCTCGAAAGAAAGCAGGATATAGAACATGTCCTCTTTTCAGGAGAGTTTAGCATGAAATTNACAGATCTCGAAAGAAAGCAGGATATAGAACATGTCCTCTTTTCAGGAGAGTTTAGCATGAAATTAATGATACTGTTAGTCGTTCTCTGCTAGTCATGTGACCACCTATACTAGGTGATATATTCAAACTAAGACTACGTAATAACGTGAAATAGATGCGCCGTACGATACAAAGTGTCCATGTAGTAAATCTCTACTATTTTCGAGGGTAAATTTAAGCTTGTAAATGGTAGCTCATCGTCGCTCCATCTAGGTTGGGGGGAATTTTGATATTTGAAATGGGAACCCCCATGTTTTATTGCAGATTCGGATTCTATGTCAATATGTGTGAACATTTTATTTAAAACAGTTTTTGCGACTAACTGTAGATGGCGCTGTAATCGGTGCAAAGTAGTTTACCTTTGGTTACATAAACTGGAAACCGCCACGTTTCATNTAACTGTAGATGGCGCTGTAATCGGTGCAAAGTAGTTTACCTTTGGTTACATAAACTGGAAACCGCCACGTTTCATCCCAGAAGGAATCCGCGATACAAACTACCACGTTTGTGTCCTAAGCATTTTGCTCGACCTGTGATAGATGGCGCGTCAGGCAGCGAGATGAAATTACTCTTCTACATTTTTGCAAGGGGGACGCCCATGCTATAATGCACATTGCTTCAACTTTGAAGAAACGTATTATTTACGATTCGAGACATGCAGATGTAAATAATGTGTGCAGAGGGTTCCCTTGTCTCTCACAATCAGTGTACTTGCATTTGGTGAGCCCACTTGCCTCTTACCATCGGGGTGCTTGTATTCGGCGAGTCCCATTGCCTCTCACCATCAGGTTGCTTGTATTCGGTGAGTACCCTTGTCTCTCAACAGAGTGCTTGTATTATGAGAGTTCCCTTGCCTCTCACCTTCAGGGTGCTTGTATTCGGCGAGTCCCCTTGTCTCTCAACAGAGTTCTTGTATTCGGCGAGTACCCTTCCCTCTTACCTTTGGGGTAACCACATGGGTTCAAGATTTAGGTATTCACGTAATTTTGGTATGTCATATTGCTGTATTTTTCACAGTTCAAGGAACCCTCAGTGAAACAGGGACCATTGATTTTGTGGTATGATACCACTACAACATCTTTTACAGACCACAGACGATGAAGTCCGACTTGATGCAACCAGTGTGGATTATCAACACTCCAATAATGCTTGTTGTGTCAATTAACCTCACCATATGCCGTGAAAGTCAACTCATCGGAAAACAACACCACGTGAAAGAAATCCTGGTTTAATTGTTATTGTTGCAGTACCTATTTAAAAAGAATCTTGATTCTGTAAATCGCCCTTTTTTATGTAAATAAACATGATGGGGATGGTATTTACGACGTTTTAGGATTTTCGAATCACTATGTTGCGACATTCCGCTACTGCGAGGTGTTATTCTCGTGTGCTCTTGGGAGGGTGGAGAGCGGAGTTTATGAGCCACCGTAACTGTAACACTGCCCGTGATATTTTTTTCCAGTGGCTGTTGCTCTACCTTTTTTTTTTTAGGCTGCATACTTATGTCGGTAGTAAACTGTTCGACAACTTGAAAAAACGACGTGCGCTATCGCACTTTGTCTGGAAAACGCTCGACATAAAGAATGGCAGCAATGCTGACGTTCCATCGACATTCGCCATAAAACTAAATCATCTCCGTTTTCGCTTTTTCAAATAAAAAATTCACACTTTGTGGAGTATCAATAGGGCCCGCAATCGGAAATACGACATAAGCTAAACATCAAACCTACAATAAGGCTATCTGCCTCTAGCGGGTTTAAGGACTTGACAGTTAAATCACGGGTGCTTGTTGGTGATTCCAATGACAAATAAACAAGTTAATAGAGCCAAAACGAAAACTGGTCTCCTCGACAACGCACCGTGGGCACAGGCACTGGTGATGTACAGTAGTGTTACCATGACCTGCACGACATAAGATACAGTAATTCGACATAAGAGCCAAGCGCATGGTTGCACCATGTGGCGGAACGTGGCACACCTGCCACATGGTGTACCTATTGCATTGTCTCCGACAAGTCACATGTACATGCTTCGTCATAATTGTGTGCGTCTTACTATATGGTAAATGAACCTGTATTGAACGATGGGGTTTCACATTTTTAATTTCAATGTTCCTTCTGGTGACATGTGAGATGATAACTCACTGAAAACAAGCACCCCGATGGCGGGAGGCTACTGGACTTACTTCAAACATCTATTACATCAGCATGTTTCGAAACATCACAGCGTAAACGTTGATGCGTAATACATTACATCATGGAGGTTCCCTTTGCAAAAAATTCCTATAAGCTTACCCTCTTCTCGCTGCCTGTAGCGCCATCTATGACAGGTGGAACAACATATTTAAGACACAAACGTGGTGGTTTGTATTGCTGCATCCTTCTGAAAAGAAACTTAGGAGTTCCCAAATGATGTAACCAAAGGTAATCTACTTTGCACCGATTACAACGCCTTTCTTTCATACGTATGACGTAGAATTTCAACGTTGCCTACAACCCCCGCCAACCCACCAGAAGGGGTGACGGCTAGCTAACTTATGCGGATTTGAATAGCCCCCTTAACAATTGTAAGGGTTTATTTTGACACTTTTTCTCATACGACGTCTCTATTTCGAATTATTATATAGTCTCAGTTTAAATTAATAACATGGTATATCAACCACAGAGTTATGAGAATATCAGAGAATATGGCTGTGAGTATAGGAATCAGGTGAAAAATATTTATTATGCAGAATTCTTGTAAATTTTGTTTTGGATATGGAGTGTAGTTAAAATAGTATTGCGAGACTGATGGGCGAGTAGAAGAAATATTTTATATTTAATAGCCATTAAATTAAAACAGCACGCGTTAATGAGATTTGAATATTAAAATTATGGGTATTCCGAGGCCATCAACTTTTCTCTTGCAAAGATTTATTTCTCTGAAAGTTTGATATGTGGACTCGTTTCTCGTGAGATTTCCCTGATATTGCGAGACCTCCTGCGTAAAAGCACCTTTTACATAATGCAAGATACATGCGAAACTCGCGCAATGTGCAGACCTCGCACCGAATTTCGTGCAAAAATTTCTTGTGCAATGTAGGTATCGTACGGGACCCAGAGATAGAAAGTGTCCTATTTTTTATGCAAGTCACACGGAGCAAGAATTCCATTGGTCTTTCTAAACTGGTCATGTGACCAACTATGCATAAAACTGTATGGACACATAAGAATAAATCTTACACTCAGGCTGTGCAAAGAGGAATATGGCGAAACGTTGTATGATAAAGATATTGAGTTGAAGTCCGTAAGTGTTGTAAGATATGTAGGAAGTTCCTTTAGATTAATTACTGTCCACAAATTTAACACGGAAGTAAATTTTCCACACAATTATCAATTGGCATCGTGGATATTAATTAATTTACAGGGGTCACCAACTACTCTCTTTACAAGGTGACATTTTGCTACATATTTCTGTGCAAACTGCGTGAACACGTTTTGTATCGAATTTGATTCATATTTTCGAACGGGAGTTGGCATGCGAGGTTTCATGGGAATTAATTTTTCCCGTCATGGAAAAGCAGCTTAATAGAGCATGTTTAAAAATTAATGACCTGCTTTCAAAAATTATTTTGTAATGAAAATGTGTTACGGTTACATAAATTACAAACGGTATAACAAGTTCTCAACTCAAAATTGCCTTACCATATAATGCATTCTCTATGTTATCTCCACCTGCTTGCTGAACGGTTAACATCAAGAATATAGCTGAATTCTTTCCAAGCGGGCCCACATACTTTTCTGCAGCCGTGATTCTGTTTTTGAGTTCACCCAAGTCAAGCGGACAATGGTGGAACAAAAATACGTTCTTTTACATGTCCCCATAATAAAAAGTCACAGGGTGTTGTTGGGAGATCTCGGGTGCCAAGACTGTAATGCCAAGGCTTGGAGTCCAGTGCTACCTATTATATATTGAGGCAATGTTTCATTTAGAAACCGACGAACTTAGCTGTGCCAGTGTGGCGGTGCTCCATATTATTGAAAAATTTAATTTTCCGAATCTTTATTGATTTGTGGGAAAAACCAGTCCTGCAGTATTTCAAGACAGAAAAGACGATTTCTATTGCCGACCACAGTCCAATCATATCAACATAATAACATGAACTCACCATTGACATTAAACTTCAAAGAGAAAAGACCATTAATTTTCGTTAGAGAAACCGCACGAAACATGTTTATTTTTGTCGAATCTCGCTCATGCTTAATAATTTCATGTGGATTCTAAAGTCCCCATTCGTGGATACTGAAGTCGGCATATGCGGATTCTCAAATCTCCAATGTGAACATTGTGACGCGAAGAGGATTCTCTCAGTAAAGTAGGCTCATTAGTTATACCGGTAACTTCTTGTTTATTAAATTTAATTATTTGAAATGCAGCTTTCATATTTTTAATGTGGATTACTTTTCTTCTGCAATAGTAACTTTGAACTACTTGACATGTCTGTTTGGGGACATTTGGTGAAGGAACAGCAAACCATTATTAGGTAATGTATTGAAAATTTTAATTTAATGTACCCATATGAATTTTGCTATTTCTTCACTTAAAATACCTCATTTAGAGTGCCGCAAAGTTACCCCTGAAAGGGCAAAGTAAGCCAGGTTTATGGCGTATTACAATAACCTTTATTTTCTCCTATGCATAGCAGCAAGTCATGATATTAAACTAAACTACAAGGATTCAGAATGTTCGTATTAAAGCTATCGTCTTCTTAGGCCATGGAACGGTGGGAAAATCTTTGGTAATAAATGTTGCATTAAACTTTTTTGTTAATATTTTTGACTGATAACAGCTTGCATGTAGCATTAAAAATTTTTTTTTCACGCCTGAAAGCTTGTCTCTGCTTTTAACTACCATATTTGTTTATTTATTTTTAAGTGAATGTGTTTGAATTTGAAGTTTTCGGAATCATTTTTAATTATGAATATTTCAGTATAAAATTTTTGAACCGGTTCACATACACGTTGCAAAACTTTATTTATTATTGCGCAATTAAGTAATGTGGTAACTATCACAGAGCAGGGAGGGATATGAGTGAGCTAACTCCAGTAGTAATGACTGAAGCAAAGCAAAGCCCAGCTCGTTCATTGAGATCTCTAGTGTATAGACCAGGACTATTTGAAAATAATAACTTAGTTCGGTTTAGATAAAAATCAATAGTATAGGCAGCAAACAATATTGATGGCTTAAACAAAAAAAAAAATATTTGCCATAAACTTCTGAAGTAACAGAAATTTGAAGAAGAGTGTTAAATACAATGAAACGACGTGTTTATTATTTTTGGAAATAAATCATATAAATCTAACTTGACTAAACTGGCGATTTGTTTGGAATGCGGTTTCTTCACACGTTTTGAATATGGAAAATATTCCTTTCAAAACGTATCAAATTGTATTCTTCTTTACACACGAAAAAATAATATCTCACCAAAAAAATATCTATTTCAAAGTGAATTGGATTCACGGACGAACACCAAAATTCTTATTTTTTTTTATTTAAGTTCATATATTTTACTAGAGGAAAGTCGAAGGCGAATGCTTACAAACAAAACTAAAATCAATTTTAGACTTAATTATTACGCAGACATCCCTGAATTATATGGAATTTGATAACACAAACCCGCACACAATAGGATGATTTTAATGCCAATCACGCCGTAGACTCGGCCCTAATTCTTTTTTATACCTGGTTGAAGAAGTTTCCTAAGAAATGTTGTGGTATTTCTGCAGTACGTTTGAGGCACAGATCAAATTCAAACGGGGAATAAATTGTATAACCTTTGATATTTTTTGGCGAAAGAATAAATAAACTGGCTTCGCGTTTTTATTTTTGTTGAATAGTTAACTCGTGGTTAGTTGAACACGTTCGGAAATTCTGATTAGTTTAATATTTGTTTCAATTGCTGTTTACTATTTACAATAATTCACAAACATTACACTACCATCGATATAAGGACAATTATTCATGCTTCAATCAAGAGGCAATGTAGGATTTATGTCTTTAAACCAACTTTTACTTAAAAATGTGTATGTAAACTATGTATTAATCTATTTCAGCGAACAATAATGCAAGAAAATTACTTTAAATAGCACTAAATACGCAGAACTCCTTTTCATTGTCCGGTGCCAGCGTTCCTGTAGGCCAGGAAGCGTTTAGGTTATATAAAAAATATTACAGAAAATTGTTTTTACGAAGGGTAGGCATTAACATTTCAAAGTGAGATATTAATTACATACAAATTATATGAGTTTTCTTTTACATGGGAAAAATAAGGGGAGTTGTTTTTGAAAAGTTTTTCACACAGTATCAATGGGAAAAAGTTGCAAATAAATTTTTTTTAAATTTCAGTAAGAACTAATAACGTTATAAATTACTAACTAAGTATTTTTTATTGATCGCAATCCATTCCAGCGCATCTATTTCGACGCATTTATTTTGTGGTAGCAACAACTAACAACAATTTTTCAAGAGACCATTATATAAAATAAACGAAATTTATTTTCAAGTAACGAGTGAGTCTTCAGAATTTTGGAATGGGTAGAATTTCCAGGAAATGCGATTGGCATAATGATATTAGCTTTAATATGAATATTCATTATCAAATATACATATATGTTATATCGTTGATTATACATATCGTGTATGCGAAAAAAAAAATTCACACTTGTTACCTTTTTTACATTTGTGCTTTATGCCGGGAAACTAGTGAAATAAACGTAACAGAAATTACGTTAGAAAAATAACGCACAACCACGGCTCATCTTGGATTTAAATCCAAAACAATTTTACCGTAAATTTTTAAGACCTATTCTTTTCTCTAATTTTTATATATTGTATAAAGCCAGAGTCAACTTTTATAGATAATATGGAGCAATATAAGGTATACCAGAGCACCCGTACCTCGGCCAGGACTTGAAATCATAACCCCACGCACCATAAGAGGGTGCACATCCAACTACTGTACGATAACGCGCAACTGAAGATTAATGAAATATGATTTTTTGAATCGGTTAATTATGCAAGGATACGCCAGTTAAAATGATAGGAATTTTTCAAACGGCAAATTATTTGGTAGGGAATACTTAGTGTAATATACGGCAATGGCTCAAGAGTGGCGTTTCCAGTCATCTTTAGGTTCCAGAGAACAGTGTGATGGTGTTTCCCCTCTTTGGAGACACACCCCAGAGATAGACGAAGCAGTAAAAGAAATGTCCTCGGTTGAAGAATAAATGACTGTGAGGGTGGCTGGCAGGGTGCAGCACGCACCGAGTGGCTAGCCATCAATCCTCGGCCCCCTCGTCGAGTCTGCCCCTGCGATTTGTTCAGCAAACCTGACTGCAGCCGCTGAGAGCTACGACAGACCAAGGCGATCCCATTAAGCGTGTTGGATACCAAAAAATTAATAATGTTATATTTGTTCCAAACATTGTTTAGCTTGCATGCATTTAGTGGGACGACATTTTCCTCCAATAAAAAAGTTCTACACTTTATATATTTTGAATAATTTGATGTTAAAAACCAAATTTTTCTGTTTTGCTGCAACCTTAATAACAAATACTAATTTGTACAGATGTAAATATCTACAAAGTAAACTAATGCCATGGGTTACTGTATAACACATACGTAAACACAAAATAACAAGTAACATACTGTACATAAAATTTTAAACATAAAAACATTTTGGCATGCTTTTAACATTGTTTTAAAAATTAATAAACTGTTATTTGGTGAATATATAAGTCAAGCGGTAGTCCACGGCATTAGTTTACATTGTAAATTTTTTCACCTGTACAACTTAGTTAGTATTTGTTATTATGGCTGCAGCAAAACAGAATAATTTTGTATTTGACATAAATTATTCAAAAAAATTAAGTGTATTTTTATTAGAGGAAAATGTCATAACGTACAATGAGTACAAATTGAACAATGTTTGATACTTATATAAAGTTATTAGTTTATTGCTATAAAACGCCCTTAAAGCAGCCAGACTTCCGATAAAATTAAGAAATAAAGTTTGAATTAACTACCGAAGCGATAAAATATGTTAAAAGTGCTGCCGCAGCCTTTGAAGACTTATATTTTTATTTTACAATTTTCTTTATTCTAAATTGGTTTTATGGCCAGAGAGGATCTAGTTCGATAAGAAGATTCTTATTGTTAAAACATTCATCAAATAAATGAGATTTTCTTTAAAATTCGAAAGAAAAGTTTTTCTCGTGAATAAAAAGATCGCGTACACACCAAATCAAACTGGCAATCGCTGGCTTATATTCTGCACATTAAACGTCGGGAAATTACTTATCGAGAAACTATAACTTCTTACTCAAGTAATTAAATAAACTTTATCCTCCGATAAGTTATAGATTTACTCAATATTTAATTAACAATGATCGCTCACCGGTGAAAAAGAAAAATGAGTTATAACTTTTTTATAGCTGGGCGATATTGACGTCTAAACGTAATCCAAACCGATGAAATTATTTCTCGAAAAATACTAATAATATTTAATAGGAAATGTCACTGCTATATTAGTGTAGAAACAATACTGATTACCTACTTTTCGGAATCGCCACAAGTTATAATTATTTCCATTCTGCTGTGTATTACATTCACAGGCTGCCCGTACCTAAATTTGCTTAAATTAGCTCACAAGTAGGCACTTGTAGAAGTTTAAGCTATTAAAAAAGGTCTGCAAGTAACACATATTCTAAATTATGTTCATTTATTTGTTAGATTAAATTATCCAGCCTACTACTGGCATTTAATTTCTATAATTTAGACATTTCATCCCAAGTGTAAGCCATAATTCACTCGCCCTTATGTCACTTCGTCTGTCGAAAAATTTAGTCCAAGGTAAGATACCCCCTCCCTTTTTTTTTTAAATACGAATATTTGCAGCAAAAAATTGTAGTACGTACGGTGGCTTAACATTTGTTTAAGCTTTTGGAAACTTATTTGATTTAAGAGATTTCAATTGCTTTCTAGTTGGTCCGAAGACTATATCCATTCCCGTCAATACGTCGCTCGGCAGAGACAAAGTTCCAAATATAAAAAAAATTTCTTAGTGTCTCCAGTTGATTTCCTCACAGAGGTCTGATTTCTATTACATAGTTATCCCCATACAAACAGAATAGCCGTAGTATCACGTATATTTCTCCAGCATATACTTGCATAATCGTACATAGAAATTTCACTTTCGTTTGTGATAAAAAAATATTAATTTTAGCATTGGACTTTCTAAAATTAAAAATAAAATTCTCTACTTTTTATATTTTATTATTGTACGGATATATATATATATATCTATATTTATAAACAGGATGATTCTAAAATCATGGGACAAACATTGAGGGGTGGTAGAGCTCACTAAAATAAACAATTATTGTATAGGAATATATGGGCGGGAGTGACGCGTTGAGGCACAAACACAAAAATAACACATGAAATGCAACACATTGTTTATTTACAACGTCACCGCTAAATGCCTTTTTACAGCAATTTTTATAATAATTGCTCAAAATTGCTACCACCGACAGTAATGCAAGCTTGGTAGCGTCGGTGGTGTGATTGGCGAACAGATTCAAATACGCCGGGTATTTCACGCACGCCACCATTCTCAGTCAATCACGCCATATGTAGAGGTCGCCAAGCATGCGTGACTGTTGGTGGATGCATTTCCAGCAACTGTTTTAACATCTTCTGTACGGATTCACTCGTTAAGTATGCTGGTAATGAACATTTTATGTTTCCGTTAATATGTTATGTTTTTTGTTTGTGCCTCAACGCGTCACTTCCGCACTTGTTTGTTTTGGTGAGCTCTACCACCACTCAATGTTTGTCCCATGATTTTAGAATCATCCTATATATATATATATACCTTACACTAAAATATAGTCATCTTAGGGAATTAAAAGTGTGAATACATTATTGTAGAAATTATTTCGTAGTAGACATTGTTTACTACTTAACTATGCTTTGAATGTCAATAATTTAGCTAACTTGATGCACCTAAAATTGATTAAAAATATACGCTTTATAACCTAACAATCTGGGGTCTTCATTATTTAATTTGGAGAAAAAAACCAAGAAATTTATAAACGTTAAATTTGGTGATTGACGATGATTATTGACTCCAGCAATTTAGTTCTCGGCGAACGGGAAGGTACGTTAGAGGAAGTATTCGATTCACAAGTCAAAATTATAGTTTTAATTGTTTCAGAAAAAAAGTTAATAAAAAATAACTCAATTGCAAAAAAAAAAAGGCATCTTTTACATTTATTACATGACATGCTCAACTGCCAGAAATATATACAATCGCATCCAGTAAAAAGAATATGAGAAAATAAGTTCACATTTTTATTATTTGCAGATTTATTAGATTTTCAAAAAAGTGTGTGATAAAGTTATCTGAAAATAAACTATGAAAATAATATTTTTGTGCTTGGCTTGTTTTATTTTTTGAAAATAGCTTTTAAATTTTATTTGCGTTATAGAAACTTACAACAGCGATTTTCTTTCATGTGATTGCACCGAAACTATAGAGTGTAATTTCTTTAACTTGATGAATGTTACAACACACGTATTCCCTACAGTTGGAGTGGTGTTCGGCACAATTACGAAACTTAATCTCTCGTTTTTCAAGCACTTCGATCGTAAAACATTTTGATCACGTAAGTATTAATTAGAAACAGTAATAAAATCACATTAAAAAAAGTTTGTGAAAGTAATTTTGTTCGTATTGACCTCGGAAGCTTCTATTTAGAACGCCTTGCTCCTTACTCGCCCCGCCGTCGTTGTTTACTCGCCTTCGCGTGCCTGTCGCTCCATCTCGGATTCCTCCACCACCCTGGTCACACCTCAACTCGTGATGACCTAATAGCTCGCCGCAGCTCCGTCAACATCCTCCACCACCATCGCCACCCGCCGACGATACCACGAGATATGTATGTCTCCCCGGCGCGAGAGGGCGTTGCCATGGCGACCGGCGTGCCCCGTCCGGACGCCGAACCGGCGTCGGCGCCGCCCCCGAAACATTTCAGTTTCGAGCGACTGCCATAAAACTTGGCGTTCTTTCCCTCCTCCCCCTGACGTCAGGACCACCTCCTTCCCCTCGCTCGATGGTCTTCTGGCTTCCACCAAGCCGTTTTACGCCGGGAAACAATTCCGTGTAAAGTCCATTCACGGTTACTTACAACTTTTCTGAAGCCCCGCTAAAGTTAGACTTTCAGGATCTTCCTCCGCCTAATGCAAACAAAGCTTAACAGAGTAAATTACACCACTTTAATAATATACTGCGTAAAAACTATTTCCTGGCTGGGTATTACTAACGCACGTGTTTTTATTCGTTGAGTTGAGAGAGATTTGGGTGGCTCTTAACAACGAGGTCTTGCGAGCCGATGAGGGTGGAAATGAAGTGAGAATTTAGCAGGGCCGGAATACAAGAGTGAGGGAAACTGAAGACGCCCGAGAAAACCCACCGACCAGTGGTATCGTCTGGCATGATTCCCACTTGCGAAAATCCGGAGTGACCCGGCCGGGGATTGAACCCACTTTGCCTTGGTGGGAGGCCAGCGATGTATCTTTTAGTCACCGTGGCGCCTTCTTTATATTCGTGTTAATCATTAATTAAATAATATAATTTATAGATTAAATGTAAGTAAAAGTTTAATTTAACAGAAAAGCGAGGTAGTTTTAACTTAAAAAGTATAAAACGTTTGTGATACGTGACATGTTTAGCAAACAACAAATTGTGTCATGCATGGGGGAATTTTTCAAAGGCTTGATTAAAAAATTGTGAAGAATCCGCGAATAGACTATACACTGAATAATGAATATAGCTGTCCATACATTTGGCAAATTGATTTGTCATCATGCTAAATTTTCACAGTATTATTTGCACGCTTTTGCAAGTTTTCAGTCATTTTAAGGAGGACGTACTGGCAAAAATTCTCCAGAGCTCTCCGTAAAGTCACGGACAAGTTGCTTTCCCGATAGCGGACTTCCGGTAAATTTCAAAGAACATTCCGTGCATCTTTGGAAACTCTCCGTAAATTTGCTAGTTAGTTTTCCTGTACTTCCAGTCAAAGCAATTTTGAATAAAATGTTTAATTTTGTTATGCTAGTGCTTCAGTGTTTATAAAAATTAATTTTAAATATTTTATTTTGCTGCGAGATTTAAAAATTGCTTGCGTGACCACCACCGTTCACCTACGACATTATAATGACGCTGTGCATATAAATATGCTACTTCTAGAAATGCGACATACGTAACTTTTCCAGCTTCTAGTAATATTTGAGTTTTTTTTTAAGTGTTGGTAATTGTTACATGCTCTTGATACATTTTGATGTCTGAAGGAATATTTCCTAGTAACATATATATCTTAACTACAACAGAAAATATATAATTTTTTTTTTGTTACAGTAGTGAAGAAATCTTTGTGTAGACTTGACAGTTTTAGTTCCCGAAACCCGAGGCTATAGGGTGCACGGAGAAGTCACGTATTTTGTTCTTACGGAGCTCAGCTCCGTTGTTTGGTAATCACGGACCGCCTTTCCCCATATTAACTGTATATTTCCTTCAAAATATCCGTAAATATACAGACAATTTTAGAAGTCCACTAGATGGCCAACGTTCGTTCATCGATTGCTGCCACAGGGAGGAACCTAATTTTTTCCTCTTCTGCACTGGAGTGTACTTACGTTTCTAAATTGTCTGCCAAAAATTGTAATTACATCATCGATAAGAAGAAAGGAAAAATAAATCCAGTGAACTCAATACTTGGGAAAAGTCACCAGCCGGTACAAATAAGCAACGATGAGGCAGCATGCAGTACGTTCATTTACAGTGGCATACGGTAAGGCGCTTCAACCAGCATGTGGTTCTGTACGCCTGGCGATATGCGACGTGTAGGCAGAAGTACTGATATAGTCTGCCCGCGGTTAACCGGGCACGTTCGAAATCAACCTTTGAAAAATGTCACTGTCCCTACCTGCGTGTATTTAACGGGCACACTGACCGGCATGCGCCCAGTAAAGTTGGTGACGGCGGAGAGAAAGTAGTTCCACCACTTAACGTTGAATTAAAACGTGTAAGGTTAAAATTGGTTAATACTGAAATCATTTATTCTTCTTTGCGTTTTTTTAATGCACATGTATGTAAGAACTTTCCTAATAATTTGAAAGTCTTACTTAGAACGGTGTTTAACGTCTGAGGTGTTAAGCCCCGATGGTGGGTGAAGCAAGGTAAAGATGAAGCAGCGACGGAATTCAGTGGGGACCGGGTGG
>NQII01002786.1:47153-60769 GCA_002778355.1 Clitarchus hookeri
ATGCGTCCACAACATTCCATCCCCCTGGGAACACACGCCCGGTGATCGTTTAAGTTAGGCATGTCTTATGGCTGTTTTCCGGTGCCAAGATTAAAAAAAAATATTTTTTTTTAGCGTTTTTAAAGAATATTTTACGTCTTCGTGAAACGATATCTAAAGTAGTGACTTGGAAGAGGAACATATATCCCTCTTAGATCTTTCAGTATTTAATATTCCTCTATAATAATTTGCAACAGATATGGACAGCATAATTTGTTCGACATATCGAATCTAACAAACCAAAAATCTCGTAAACGCCTTTTTCATTAAAATTGAATTCTGCGTCTATATGGTTCGAAAAATCGTTTTTATGCGTATCATAATCACAGAAAATAACCCTGGTATACAATTTTTACATGTTTTCAATCAAAAAAAAATTGTCCCCTGAAAAATCAAACGCTCTGACTTACATAGATTTTGTATGCATGTGTCGATATGTTTCACTTTTAATATTTTACTCTTAGAAATTTGACTGCCATATTTATAGCAACATTTGGCAGATAGGTAACAGATTTTCAGTGTTAGATTACCGTACATTATTTTCTAAAACGGTGACGCGTTGGGTAAAAACACAAGCCGACCTTAAAATTTACTATGTATAGTAAACGTATCAGCCGTTGGAAACAATCTAAAATGCCAGAGAGTTACATTACTTAAATGCACAAATGGGGTTATAATCCCTCCTCCTTTATGGAAGGGGGTTGATATAGACAGCCTAATTTCTATGGTTTTCGCTTAGCCGTTCAATAATCCATTATCCAGAAACTCACGAGTTTCATCTTTCGTTATAGCTGTGTTACTAGCAATTATACGTCTGCTTTAGTTACACTTTCATGGCTTGAATTACACTATTTCGGAAAAGATTTGTGCTATATGTGCTACATATACTATTCTATCTATTTTTGATGAGAAATCGTCTGCCGAATTATTTGGTAGAGATCAGTTCTATTCATAATAATGGCTCGAAGATATATAAATGGCCAGCTGTACATGTTCGTTAGCTTTTATTGAGATATTAAATGTTCAGTTCGTTTCAGAACATATGGACGCATAATTTGATGAGACAAAACAAACGATGCAGCATACAGAATTCCTGTGAATTTTTTAAGTTCAAGAATTTAGTGGCTGTACAAGATCTCGAATCTTTTTTGAAAATAATTTGCATGAGAGCGACGTTTACAGAACTGCAAACGAGGTAGGGCATAAGATAAACGGGATGCAGCATGTCCGTCACTCTGTAAGAATTATTATACATTGACCAGCGTACAGGCACAATAAAAAAATCCGGTAACTTTATTTTTAAAGAGATCCATCCATACCTTCCTCTTTCACGTTCGTATGGTAACCACGCTCAACATTTGCGTTCTTCCATTATAATTAAATATCCAAATATATTAAGTTATAGTTCACTAATTGACTGTATACCATACATTTATTTTTTACATAAATTTATATATTTTATTTAGCCAATTTTGATTAAACATTGCCATGTCACTAACAAATACTGAGCACACATTCCACTATTCTCATTGTCAAAAGTTACCGTCTGAGGGTGCAAAAATATATTTATTAGTGGGTAATGCTGGTTGGGAGCGCCTTAAAAAGTGCTCGTCTTACCGTGAATAGCCTATAGCGATGTACCACTCTACGTGTGGCCGAGCGAAACAGCGGGAGCAGTTTTGCCTGTAGCATCAGCCAGTGAGCAAAACACCTCTACTGGAGTGCGTCGGTGAGCTGCGACAGTACTCCGATGCTGTCCCGAGGGCCCTATTCCACAAAACTACAATACTAATAATTTACTAGTCACAAGTTACAAGTTAAGTCGTGTGAGTGGAGTTTAAGCCAAGATATCACACGGGGTCAAACTGAAAAAAAAAAAAAAAAAAAAAAAAAAAGTAGTTTAAGATTGACGTCATCACACGAAAACGAATCTAATATTACCCGAACAGAGAAAATTGCAGGCAAGGCGTTTTTATTTTATAAACAGAGAATTTTGTTGTTAGTGAAAAAGAAATAAAGAACATGTAAGTAGAAAAAAATTAACATACAATTTCCAAAAAAAGAAAAAAAAATAGAATTACAACACGAAAGTATCTAACATACTACTTGAAATAATTTTGAAGTGATTCGTGTGTTACATGAAAAGTAAATTAATAGTGAAAAGTTATATATTTTCTGGAACACTGTATTTCTATTAGTTGAAATGACAAGTGAATCCACTTGTAATTATTAGACCACGTTTGTTTATGGAACAGGGCCCTGGAGAGATAGCCTGGAGAGACTACATGCGTGCCGAACACGAGTGTCTCAGTTCCTGTAGGAGGGTGTCGAGATGGTGAATGGATCCTGGTCAACGACGGCGTGATTATTGTGCCCCGCCGAGTGGGCGGTCGTGACGCGCTGAGATTGTCTGTATTGTGTCACGAAATTATACCATATCCTCAAAATCTAAAAAAAAAAAAATTTTGATTTTAAATAATTAAATTTTTTTTATTTTATATTGTACGAAATACTGTTTAAATTGTAGACATTACTTACAAATAGGTACTTTTTTCCTAGCACAAAAAACTTAAACCGCACATTTTTTTGCATAATAGCATGTCACAATAACAATTTTAGTATTTTTGTCTCTCACAAATAATAAAAACTATAACTCACAGAAATGAGATAATTCACACTGAAATAAGATACCATATGAAAGAAACACACTATAATTGCAAATGATTTGTGTTATGAAAATGCCCCACGTATGGGCGCCACTGAAAGAAAACTGAGTATTTGGTTGAGTACTTATATAAGGTGGCAATGCCCCACCAATAGCCACTAATAAAATAAATATTAATTCAACACGTTGGGTTGACACTGTGATTATTCGAGAGTAGTAGTTAACGAACCAAGTTGTCATACAGGTACCTTTTACAAGGTAGTGACAACATTAACAAGAGATCAGTAAAAATTCAACACTATAATTATAATACAAAAATATACAACTACTGAGCTAACTGCCAATCAACCAAGCAGTTCAATGATTAAGGAGTGTTTAATTATTGCATTGAAAAGTTTTATGAAGAAACATAAGCAACATAAGTCAGACGATACCGCTGGTCGATGGGTTTTCTCGGGGATCTCCCGTTTCCTCCGCCCTTGCATCCCGGTGCTGCTCCATTCTCATCTTATTTCATCCCCATCGGCTCTCAAAACCTCGTTGTTAAGAGGTGCCCAAATCTCCCAACTCAACTCAGATCAGAAGTGATACTCTTATGAATGCAAATGTAACGTAATCAATGTTACCCAGGCGTAATAAGCGTAAATATTGAGGACAAATTCAATTTTAACGCAGTTTTTAGCCTACTTTACGAAGGAAAGATAGGCTTATGAGATCACTTTTGTGTGTGTGTGTGTGTGTATATGTGTGTGTGTGTATATGTGTGTGTGTGTGTGTGTGTGTGTGTGTGTGTGTGTGTATGTCTCCCCATAAACACTTTTGAACGCGTGCACCGAATTTCACCAAACTCTTACAGATATAGTACTTAGTAAGGTCATCCGTCCACTGTAGTTTTCTACCACCTTATTTTCAAAATTGCTGTCATTTAGGCCGGTATGTCATATTTCTCAAACCATTTAACAGGTTTGAACCAAATTCTGCGTGTTGACACTGCATCATGTAAGCATGAATTCATAAAGGGATATTGTTATTGGTCTGCCACGTTGGACGATAGCACTGCAAGAAAAAATAAAGATTTTAAGTTATGTTTATAAAAAATTAGCAACCTATTCCTACCAGATTTGGTATGTAAGTAATGCTATCGCAGACCATGTAAGCATGTACGATTTGATAGGAAAATGCGCTTATTTTAAACATGGCGGTGATATTAATATTTGAGTTCAAGTTACTATATCCACAATACCGATCAATGAATAACGACCAAACTTTGTATGCTGTAAGTATATATGTTAAAATAATAAAATATCCCAACATAGCCACTTTTTCGGCCTTTTTGTAAGATAGCACTACATGAATCAATAATATTGTTATACAGTAATTCGGGAAACAAATTATTCCAAGCAAATTTGGCAAACATGTTATATATACTATGGTAGGCCATGTTGATTTATATGTTTTGAAAAAAGGTTAAAATGGCGAACATATAAACATTTTAGCTTAGTATGCTGAATATACGAAACCGTATAACCAAGTTCATCTTAATTTTATATGCGGAAAAACCTATTATAACCATTAAATGTGTCTTCATAAAGCCTTTTTTGCCCACCATTTTATAAGATAGTTCGACATGAATAAATAAAGTTTTATGTCGTATCTCAGGAAGCAATCAATCTTTCCCTACCAAATTCGGCAAACAAGTAATACTAGTGCAGGCCATGTAAACTGATATGTTTTAAGACGGCCAGGCATTTATTTTATTTCAAAATAGCGGCCATATAAACATTTTAAGCATAGCATGGCATGACTACGAAACCATGTAACTAATTTGATTTTAACTTTGTATACTCGCAGTATCAGTGTAAGCATCAAATGAGCTCGTGCATAAAATTTTCTCAGCCATTTTGGAAGTCCTCACAACATGTAAAATTCATCTTTTAGTTCTCTCTTGGGCAACAGTTATATAATTCCCATCAAATTCACATCACAATTTACACTTTTGTAGTCCAGCTAAATTTATATGACTTTAGGAGTTTGTCAGATATTTTCAAAATAATACCCACGTAAACATTTTTAGTTAGTTTGTCACACGTTTTGAATAATTTCAACCTACATTTATATGCTGGCAGTATATGTGACAATGGTCGAATTTGCTAATACATAACCTTTTTGTCCACCATTAATAAAGATCGCAAAATGAAAAAAATGTATGTTTTATTTCACATCTCGACAGATTCCCAAATTTTACGCCAAAGTAGTGCCACAATAGGCCATGTAATCTTACGTTATTTAGAACGCTCAGAAACTTATTTCCAAAATGAAGGCCCCGTAAATATTTTAGGTTAGTACACCGTATCTACCAAAACATTAGACTGATTACACCCGAAGTTGCTGCTTCTAATCCTACCTCCGTAATTAAGTTGGTTGCACCAAATACACCCATAAAATCGTTTAAGAACTTCATTAAAAATTATTATTTATTTATTTTTGTTATTCTTATTGTCATGGTCAATTGAATTTGACTTCAACCTCGAGTGACTCTGAACAACTTTCTGATATAGTTGCACCCCTCACCACCAGTGTGTGGTACTGGGTTTGACCCTTATGTTCGTTCAACCCCGAGGGTTTACACAGCCCAATCAACGAGAACTTCAGTCGTTTGCTCTCCGCTAGCATTGGCGGCACAACAGCAAACAAATTAGTGGTCTATCAACACTAAGGGTTGCATGCATAAACTGTTATAGGCTATTCACGGCAAAGTGAGCACTTTTGAAAGCCCTCTCATTTGTAATAATATTAAATAAATATATTTTATTCTAGCCTTAGACGTTAACAATTTGAGTGCGGTGGAATAAACACGCTATGTTCATTACTAAAATGGCAATATTTGTTTAAAGAAAGATGGTTAAAGGATAACAAATGGCTGAAAGGAAAAGGTACTACCTAGGCCCTCAAATGTGCTCACTTTACCGTGGACAACCTATACACTCGTCCATCTTACAATGCTACCATTGCATTGCCTCCTTTAAGATCTGCGACTTCGTTTACTGTAAAAGGAAATACCGTATTACTTATTGCGTGGATGTGGATGCGACAGTCGCACAGACCAGCAGACACACTGGAATCGGTTAGTGCGCGTGAAAAATAAGATCGTTGATGGTGCGATTTTTCAAGTTCTGCAAAGTTATTACAAAAAATTCTAGTTATTGAAACATTCCTGTACCAGAGTATCGATTATATTTGTGCTTTAAAAACAAACAAATCCTACCGTATAACTTAATGCATCTCAACCCGATAACATTGTTTTAAAATACTGAGGTGGCTGGAAATGTTTTTTTAAAATATTTGTCTTTGTATTAATGAAGGAGATTATACAATGTATACCATTTTCGGTAATGGGAGATTCCCAAAATTTCTCCTCTTAAAATCTATGGCTTAAAGGATTTTTTGCAAAAAAATTAATTTGACGTTATAAATTAATGACAAGTGGAACTTTTTCCTGTTCTATACGTTCCTGAGTAAGAATTAGCATTTTAGTAATGCACACATGTTGGTAAATTACACTGCTGCTAGATGAAAACATTTATTCTATAATTTAGGTACAACACAGTGTTATTGTTACACCCGTGAAAAGTAAGCATACATAACGAGCAGGAGGAGGAAATATATACACTGTAAAAATATACAGTTTCCTTCCTAAACTGTGATGGAAATTTTTAAATAATACATTGTTTGGAAATAATACCACACATCAGGCTGCGTGTTGAGCGTCGCTACTTTAGAAAGTGGGAACTCAAAACCACTCTTTCCCGAGAAAATATATAAATGCTGCCATGGATATAAGGAAACAAATCTTTACAATTCGCACTTTCTCAGTATGCTTTAACATTGATGTGATGAATTTGCGAATAATTTCTCAGAATGTAAGCAGGCCAGTCAAAAATACTCAACTAATTGTAAAACAACTGCTTACACAGTTGGTACGACTGCAAAATTTCCGGTTGAAGTGAGTGTGATTCCCGTTCTTAGACGTTCCATATTTTCCCTTTATTTTCAAAAGCAGCAGTTCAGAATCGCCAACTTCCTAAGATCACTGTATACCTCACAAGGAGATAAAACTATTTGTAATGTTTGTTGCCATGTTGTAGGGAAATATTAAGCTAAAGTCAAATTTTCGGATTATTGGGAACAGAAACTATGTGGGTCGGCTGCAGCGTTGTTTTATATAATCCGATAAATATTAATTTTTTTTACTGTTTATGAAGGAAAAGCGAAAAATAATATTTCCCCCTTGCACCCTTTTTTTCGAAACAGTCTGACTGTATTTTTCCTAGCAGAATATTCGTGTACACATTCAAAAATTGCTGTGAAAAATATTACGGGTTTTCCGGAACTATCAGATCCCTCATTAAAAATTTTTTTTCGTTACATTGGCAACACGACCAAATGCGTAATTCTACACTCGGAATTAAGTAGGCGATTATACCAATTGTGTATTGGGACGTGCCTCACAAAGCATTCTTGGTTTAAAAACGTCTGATTTAAACCATGCTTTGCTAGCTGGCTGGTTCGAAATTATCTCATCATTTGGTTGCGATAATTGTTCCCTTTTAAACTGGGCTGCGATAGAAGATTTTCTCCCGATAAAACACAACCCTTTCGGAGAGGTTATACACTTCATTTTTCTCACGAATTTATACATTTCCCGTTAATTTGAAAGCTTCGTTCCTTCAAGGTTTATTTGCATTTCATTACTAACTTTCCGTTTAATTTTTTTTTGCTATCCCGCTCGCGTAAGAGGCCTGTAGGGTGAAAGCAAACCATCGCCGGAGCTGTGCGGCTCCGGGCCACGGACCGCGGTGAAGTTGATTCGGAGTTTCCAATCACGCCGGAGGCGTATAAACACTCCGGCTCTCGCGCGCAGGCGGGTGGCGGGAGAAAAAGAAAAAAAAAAGAGCCTAGGGGAGCCAACAGCAGTCCAGTTTGCGCGGGAACTTACCGAGCGCTGGTGTCGGCGTCTGCAAGTTCGAGCGCGGCAAGTGTGGCGGGTGAAAGCGGGGGTAAGCGCGCCCTGTGCAAACTTGACACACTAAAACTGTGTAAATTTAATGTCGGCGAAAGAGCGAGACGGCGGTAATGGTTTCTCAATGATTCAAGGGGGCCAGCCCGACGTCGTGCATAATTCCGCCAGCCGCCTCGGCTAATGGGGCTTGGGCCTCTCGCGACGTCTGGTCTGCGTCGAAACTTCCCTTCGATACAACGCTTTCCGAGACTGCGCGGACAGGGGTTCCGAAATGCAGGCTAACAGCACGCGAGCGCAAAGTTAAACTTCCTCGCCACGAACCTGCTTTACTCTGTCTCCGCTCTTGCAGTATGTTCACGGCTTCTTCACACTTTTCGGATCACACCTTGTAAAATCCACACCTCGTATTACGTGTTTAGTTGTTTCCTAAATATATCATGTTTCGTAAATGTTTTATATAAAAATACCTTCTTTTTAATACAGCTTTTACTTACATTTTATATATAAATCATTATAAATATTTCACTTATATATAATATAAATAAAAACAGGGAGAAAGTAGGTAGGTTGGTAATGCCTAGTAGGAAATAGTTCTCATGCAAAATATTAATATACCGAGCGCGCACGAATGCGGTGCGCTGCCCCTTTGGTTCAATTTTCTAAACTTTTGCGGAGGAATTTCCTGGAAGTAGAACTTTAGCAGGACTCTAAAAATGTTGGAAGTAGCCGTGAATATGTAAACTGGGCTCTTCTGAAGGCTCATACAGCAGTCAAAATAACAAAAAATTAGGGGCCGCGGTGGTGCAGTGGTTAGACTAATCGCCTCCCATCTAGGCGAACCGGGTTCGATTCCCGGCGGGGCCATTCCCGAATTTTTGCATGTGGGAATCGTGTGGGTTTTCTCGGGGATTTCCAGTTTCCGTCACCCTTTCATTCCGGTGCTGCTCCATACTAACCTCGCTTCACCTTTATTGGCTCTCAAGACCTCGTCTCTTCACTCACTCACCAAAATTTATATTTTATTGTGGCTTCAGACATTAACCTTTGGGAACTATAAAATATACTCACTGAGTATATTAGAAACGTGAAAATTTTTACATAAACAATTTGGCGAATATATGTATACAAATAAGCTAAAATGAACTTTTAAGCACGGTCTTAAAAAGTGCTCTCCGAACAGTTAGCGGTCTATAACACCAATTACATATGGTTTATATTCCATTCAAACAGTCGAATTGCTCCAACCAGGCCAGCTGTCACCAATATTAGATTTTGCAAAATGGTTTTCGGTCTCCTGGACGGGAATATGCGGAAGTAGTTCATTTGCATAAAAGAAAATAAATATTATTTACATTTGGCTCTAAAATTTATCCATACATTTAAGCAGGCCCGAATAATGGCTTTAGACTAAAGATAGCTTTTATCCGTGAAAACAATTGTGGTACCTACTTGAGAAGCAACTCTGTTGATGAAAACTGTACGTAGTTAGCGAGATATGAAGTTCATATTTTTATATATAATTTACATATATTTTTAATAATTAATTTTGTGCACGTTTATTACAGACACGAACGTTATCATTTTTATATTCAAAAATAATTTACATTCAATAAATTACTAAACATATTTCCAAAATGGGTTCAAACATATTTTTAATACAATAATAGCAATTATATGACTACTCTAATTGACACAATAATAACAATTATAATGACTGCTATAATTGACGTACATTTCCTTACAAATTGTGCCTTTTGAAATATTCTTAACAGAAATAAGCTTAAGTTTTGATTAAAAAAAAGGTAATATTATTAATTGTTGATGTTTTAAACATTTAAATAAATAAACTATAGCAAACAATTTTACATTGTTACAAAATATCAGTTCATTTTTCATGTGTAACATAAATCGTACTTTACTGACAATTTTCTATAGTCTATTCGCGGTTTCGTCACACTTTTTGAACCAACCCTCTAAAAAAAAGCCCTATGTATAACGTTTTTTTGTTGCTTCCTTACTACAGGATGAGTATAAAATAATATCTCAATTTTGAAAGTCTATAATATCAAAACCGAACAACCTACAACTTTGATTGACCAATCAAATGAACCGTGGAGTTTGTTTAACATTCATTCACAAATGTTCAATGTGACCACCATGAGCGGCCCGAACGACATCTACGTGATAATCAAACTCGTTCCACACTCTTGTTAGCATCTCTGGTGTTACTGTTTGGATGGCGTCCGGAAATGGTGGACAAAACACTTGATACTTTATGTACCCCCATAGAAAAAAACCGCACGGGGTAAGATCCGGGTTTCTTGGTGGCCAGTGACGAAGAGCCTGGTCACCAGTTGCTCCTCGACCAATCCAGCGTTGCGGCAACGTCTCGTTCAGGTATCCGCGAACAGCTAGTTGTCAATGGGGTGGCGCACCATCCTGCTGGAAAATGAAGTCCCCCGCCGCCTCTTCTAACTTTCTAACTGAGGAAACAACCACTCTGTAAGCATAACCAAATAAGGGATTCCAGTAACAGTGGGCTCGTGAAACAAGAAAGGGCCGGAAACAGTGTCTATGGATACAGCGCAAAACACGTTCACTTTGGGGGAAGCACGCTCGAGTTCAGTGGTTTCATGTGGAGGCTCCTGACCCCATATCCGCACGTTGTGCCGGTTCACTTTTCCATTTGTATGGAACGTCGCTTCATCGCTAAAAACCAGCTTAGACGTGAAGGCATCGTCTACCTCGTTCTGGGTCCTCTTCACATTGACGTGTCGAATGCGAGCTCGCTTACCCCTCACCACCTTAAACCGATAGTTACGAACGCCATCCAAACCGTAATACCGGACATGCTTACAAGAGCGTGGAACGAGTTTCATTATCGTGAAGATGTCGTTCGGGCCGCTCACGGTGGTCACATTAAACATTTATGAATGTATGGTAAACAAACTTCACGGTTCCACGGTTCATTTGATTTATCAATCAAGGTTGTAGGTTGTTCGGTTTTGATATTATAGACCTTCAAAGTTGGGGTATTGTTTTTACTTATTCGATATTGTTACCCGTTCGCTGCGTGATCCCGCTCGAGTGAGTGCAGGTGAAGAACAGTGTAGTTAATTTATAGACGCGAGCGCTGTAAGTCGAAACCGGAGACGCGTCGGCTTTTTCACAAAGGAACGTTTACAAAGTGTGCCTGTTATGCCTAGCACGGCGCGTGTCGCTCCCGACCTTGGGTATCGGGTGTCAGACATCTGAAGAATGCTTTGGATTACTGATCTCCTTTCTCTCAGCTAGACTCGGGGTGCAGCGAACGTTCCAGGTCAAGGCCAGTGGTTTTTAAAAAGCACGCCGACCTCCGAGCTGGCAGTTGTTGAATGGATTTGTTTCAGCGATAGACGATGAGCTAGAAGCGAAGCGTGCGGAGAGAGAATTGACCAGCGGGAGTAAAATCGGTGACTGCGATCATCAGAGAAGTGAAAAGTACGACAGCAGGCTGGACTATTGGACTGTATGCGTGAGTGAAAGACATTACAAATTAATGCAACACATGGATTTAACGTGTGTTAATGATGAGTATGAGTTAATTGACAGTAACCAAACAGTGATGTAAAGAATGACGTTAATTAGAGTCGAAATAGACAAATATTGCGTTCACTGTGAAATTAAAAAGAGTAATATTGGATACAGATAGTTTAACGCTGTATATAATTAGCTGTGTGAATAAATAAAAAATCAAATGTAGTGCTTTTATTTTTATTAGGACCTCCATCCCTCACAAACTCAGATACGCCCCCCAGGTGTCTTGTAACACTATGTTATGTATAATTAAAGGTTCAGCTGTATTTTACTTATAAATGACAGTATATCATTTATAATTGTTTTGAATAAAAACGGGTAGAAAATAGGCGTGTTTGTAATACCTTTTAAGAAATAGTTCTTATGCACAATATTATTGTATGGAGTACGCATGAATACGGCGCGTTGTCCCCTTGGTGCAATTTTCTAGACTTAGTTAAGATTTGTTTCATGAAGCGGAGGAATATCCTAGAAGTAGAACTTAAGCAGAGCTTCAGAAATTTGGAAGTAGCTGAGAATGGACTATATATAGGGCGTATTCATTTTTTATATAGTTCTACATGTTGTACAGACGAGTGCAGTGCTCCATTGGATACCACTCTTTGTTTCAACCTAAGGGTTATCAATACCATCTTTCTTGGGTTTATCATATTTTTGTGCAACATGTTCCATTTAAGAATGAAAAACGAATTTTTTTCTCATGTCCCAGCGTAAGTAATAGGTTTTCGAGCTTTGTAAAATTATTACATCTGCACGGCTTTTATTAATTTTTTGGCTAGTGAAAGCCGGTAAGAAATAAGTAATACTTAATTGCGTGCAATCACAGAAATTATACTAGCATCAATATTCTCAAGCAATACATTCTTTAGAAAACGTGCACAGCAACGCCCTACGCCCTGCCGATGCCTAAAATAAAACACAAAGTCGGCGGTGCAGGCTGTGGCAAAAATTCCGTAAATACAAAATGGCGAGAGGACTGATCCTACCTAAGTACATGAATTAGTGGCTACGTTAGCGTACATGCGATTATGTATGGCATATTTTTATAGCCTATTCACGGTTACTTCAATCTTTTTTGAAGCCCTGCTAACGTTCTGCTTTCAGTATATTCCTCCGCCTGAGGCCAACAAAGACTGATTAGGTCTAGAAAATTACCGCAAAGGGATAACGTATCACACTCGTGTACACTCAGTTTAATAGTATTTCGCATGAGAACTATTTCTTAGTAGGCATTACCAACACACATATTTTCTCTCTCTTTTTATTTATCTTAATTATCATTGGAATATTATTATTTGTAGGTAAATATAAGTTAACCATATATTTAACAAAATAAAATAATTTTTTTATATTATTAACAGCAGTATAAATGCCAAATCTAGAAATCAACCGAACACGTTGTACACGGGCTGATTTTCCAATGGTTTAATTCAAAAAGTATGTACAACCACGGATATAGTATATTGAAAGTTTGTCAGAGGTGCTCAGTTAACTGGGAACGAGCTATAGTTCATTCACAGCTACTTCCAACTTTCTGAAGCTTTGCTAAGGTCTTTCTTCCAGGATATTCCTCCACCTCATGTGAACTAAGTCTAACCGATTCTAGACAATTACACCGAAGGTACAACGCACAGCATTCATGTGCACTGAGTGTAATAATATTTTCCATAAGAACTATTTATTATTTTGTACTATACCAACAAACCTATTTTCTCACTGTTTTTATTCATATTAATTATAATGATATAAGTTCAATACAAAAAAATAAGGTACTTTTATGTTACCACAAGTATAAAACGCCTGTGTTAAACGACTTTTTTAGGAAACAACCAAACATGGCCGTGATTTTTCAAAGGCATGATTTAAAAAGTGTGAATAATCCTCGAATATATTATACAAGTGAAGTTAGCTGCGTGGTCACGACAAGTGACGAGCAATCGCTGGAGGCTCCAGCAGCTGGGAAACGGTGGAAAGCCTCCCCTGGAAGCGGCAGGAATTCCGGGTGCTTCTCTAGTTTCGCAGGTGCAGCAATTCGCAGGCAAGTCAGCGGACCGTGGCCAAGTTTTGGAGGTAGTTTGGTGGTGGCGCCCCGAGGAGTTTCTGCTGCTGATGGGAGGGGACAGGCGTTACATCTCCCTCCGCGATTGTCGACACCCATGATGTCTGCGTGGTTGGGGGTGTCGAGGAGAGAGCAAGCTACGCCCATGGCAAAGGAAGGGGCTGCCTTACATGCATTACCAAACTGTTTACAAGATAATGTCTTGAATTAGCGGCCCCGGGCTATTCAGTAGTTCTCCGCGCCCGGCTCCCCGCACC
>NQII01002786.1:60817-92193 GCA_002778355.1 Clitarchus hookeri
GGGGGGGCTACAGCGAGGCTACAGCGAGGGGCAACAAGGGACCAAGTGACACCGCCAGGAGCGATCCTTTAGAAGTGGCGTGACGCCCGCCGGTGTGGAGAGATTTCAGTTGTCTGTATCCCAGCAACTATTGCAGATTACGCACAGCTAAGTCCTCAGGGGTTGAGTAGCGAGGACATTTGCCCGATGAAGGGAATTTCGGACCCGCTTCCGGGCATACACTTACAAATTTATTTCTAGAAAGAGGACGCATTTTTCTTATTGATTAATAACTTATGATTACAAAATCCAATGTACAGGGTTATTATTTTGTGTGAATAAAATTCCTCTTTTAAGTGGAATTCAAGAAAGATACAAATTAGGGGTTTTTGAATAAGATGTCGAAATTCAAATTACAGCATCTATGGAGTAATAAAAACAAAAAAACCTAGTAGCAAAATGTTTCGAAAATTCATCTAGTACTTTTAAATTTAATTCAAAGTTAGGCATAACAACACCGGGAGTCCGCAGCTACACGTACCTACTTTGCACAACAAGTTGCATACCATGATAGCGAACGGAATTGGCGTGATCGTGTACATGCGAGGATACGTATCCTCCTTTCGCCTACGTGATATGCAACTTGTTTATTTCAAAGTAGGAACTTGTAGCTGCGGACTCCCAGCATAGCTATGGCTAACTTCAAATTACTTTAAAAAACACTAAATGAATTTTTCGAAAATTATGCTACTATCATTTTTTGTTTATATTAGTCCATAGATACTGTGGTTTGAATTTCGACACATTCAAAAACACTTTGTATACAACATGTGTAGGAAACCTGTGTACAAATTTGGGCGGGCGAGTCGTGTCCGGGATAGAGGAAGAATGATATAGGACACCCATGGTCCATCTCAAATAATAAGGGCTGTAGAATCCCTTAAAGACTGGAGACGACAAGCATATTATGTGGGATATAATGGAAAGTACTTGCGCTAGAGGAGCACAAATTGGTATACAGATTAATTTAACCAATATCTATGATAAAATGAAGTTATGGTACGTCGTACACACCCCTATCGCGTAAATAATGTGGAATGAGACCCTTTGATTGCACGCAACATTTACACTGAGGTTAAATTGACTGTGGATACCATCGGATGAAGCAGGACGTCGTAATAAGCAAATAAGGCCCCCTAGTTGCAACGCTCTAGGACCCACCATTTCCGGTTAAATCGCAAAAACTACGTGTTTATTGGTAGCAATACTATGGCCTGGTGAGTAGGCAACCCTTACTTACTTTGAATACAGCGGGAATTCTCTGCCTAATGAGTATGGTTAGGAACCAACACGCAGCAAACATCAGATTAGCATTAGGTAATGTGCTACACCAAAGTGTAGTTGTGTAGGTGGCAGCCTGCGCAGCACAGGGTAGAAACTAAGGAAGCAGTATGTGGGTTGCACAGACTAATTGTGGCAATATCCATGATAAACACACGTTTGGTGCGTCCAGTGATGTGTGATGTACAATGCAGTCGATATTGCGATATGTTGCGAGTGGTGATAATGACTTAATGTGCCCAGTAGCGTGACTCTGTACTAATGTGTGTAAACACATGTAAATTCCGTGACGTAGCAATGCGTCATCGGTACTTGAAGGCACTACCTGACAGCACAACAGAACAGATACTGCAATCATTCGAGATTATGCAGGCGACATATCCCAATAAATTTCACAAAAAATGTTCGAAATGTGTCCATCTAATATCAATGCAATAGTTCATACCGCGTATTAGAGACTGGCGGACGCATTGAAAAACTCTTAGCGTGTCTCGCACTTGATTGCAGGCAGTCATGACCCTCGCTAACAGGTCCTCTTCAGATGCCACGGGTGTCTCGAACACATAAGCCTTAATAAATCCCCACAGTCAGAAGTCTAATGGCGTAAGGTCCGGGGAGCGTGGTGGCCAAGCACAAAGATCATCCTATCCTGCGAGCGAGATACGCTGTGTTGAGGGGGCCACGCACAATCCTGGTGAAATGGGGTGGTGCACCATCGTGTTGCAGCCACATCCGTTCTCTGATGGCGAGTGGAACAACCTCCAGTAACAGTGGCAATCGGAACTGCAGGAAATCGTAATATTTAAATCTAGACACACGGTTTGGCAGCAAGAATGGGCCAATAACATTGCATCCCACTATGCCGGCCCAAATGTTGGTTACAAAGCGGCGCTTGTAGCCTCTCATTACAGTTGCATGTGGGTTGGATTCGTCCCACATGTGGACATTTCTACTGTTGCAAAAATCTTCCTGTGAACATGGTTTCGTTTGTAAACATTACAATAGCAGGGAAATCAGAAACAATTTCACACTGCTGCATGAACCACAGGCAAAATTCTAGCCGAGGGGCATAATCTGCTGACCCTATTGCTTTTACCCAAAGTACATGGTATGGTCGCAGAAGCTGTTAATGGAGGACACACCATGCTGTGCCATTCGATTAATCTATTATCCGCGCGATCGCGCGGGTACTCGCCGAAGCGTTGTCCGCTACATTCTCTAAGGACACCTCTTCAATCTGCGGAGTGCGGACGGTTCTCGGTCGACCAGGTCCACATCGACGCTGAAACGTGACTGTTTCTCGTAGTCGCTGTGTAAGGTGTGCGAATGTCTGGTGGTTCGGCTGCCGTCGTGCAGGGTATTTTTGGCTGTATACATGCCCAACTGCCCTGCCATTGCCTCTCACTTTACCCTATACCAAGACCATGTCAGTAATTTTATAATATGTGTTCTCGTCCATGTTCTCATCTGCAGTACTAAGTGAATCGAAGCAGTGGCAGGTTGCGGAAAACAGGCCGTTCGGGCAGATGGGGTGGGCAACTACACTGCTCATGACTGGGGGAAAAGGGGAACTGGCTGTTATGTGTATCATCGTACATCATACCACCAACATGTGTTTTACCACCGGATGCGAGATGTGTTGCTTACTTACCAGGCCATGGTATTGCTACCACTGTTCATGTAGCATGCTATCTAACCGAAAACAGTGGGTCCTAGAGCATTGCAACTAAGGGGACGTATTTGCTAATTACGGCAGTAATTTGTGTTCCTCTAACTCAAGTACTTTGCATAATATCCCACATAATATGCTTGTCACCCCCAGTCTTTAAGGGCTTCTATAGCCCTTATTATTTTATATGACCTGCCTGCACACATTGAAGACAAGAATGCAATTCTTAACCCGCGAAATCAGGACGAGCAGTGCTTCAAATGGGCAATCCTGGCACAATATGTAGAAGGTGGGCATCCTGTGCGAGTCAACCAACAATATTATGACCTGGAGACACAATTTTAACTTCAGTGGGCTAAGGTTCCCCACCACTCTGCGCCAAATATCACTGCTCGAGATGACCAATCCTGGGGTCAGCATTAACATCTACTCTCTCGACGAAAATAACAAGGTGGTCCCTATATGGGTGTCGAAGGAAGAACTGACCCAGCACTTCGACCTACTACTTTTGATGACGGAACAGGAACTCACATTATTGCTACATAGACGATTTCTCGCGACTGGTAAACTCCCAGGTGACAATGCATCGTGGTAATGTACATATCTGCAAGTGATGTCTCAAGGGGCACGATAATAAACCACGAGTGACGGGGTTTACAACTGCTGAGACACTGGCTGAGCACAGGAGGTACTGCAACGAACATGCTCTAGTCTGTGCCGACATGCCCCAGCCGGAGAAGAACGGCAAGCCTCCTGTGCTGAAGTTCCAGATTTATCACAAAATTGATAAGGTACCTATAGTCGTGTACGCCCCATGCTAGTGCCGGTCTAGATGTGCCAGCCAAATCCGGAGGCGTCCTATACCTATAGGTACCAAAATTACGAACCCTACAGCTACATCATCTACGCCAAGGTGGATAACATCATAATACCGGCCTCCAAAACCTCCAGCCTCCCCACAGATGTGAAATGGTACACCGGGGAAGACGCGTCGAAGTGCTTTATGGAGGAAATTTTTAAGGATTGGCAATCTAGTGAAAGAAATATATAGCCAGTCCGAGCCTATGCGAACACTGACTTCTAGCTAATGGACTGGCTACGCTCTGGCCACCAGCTGCTGCTACAGTTCCAGCCCCTTCACCCGCGATAACCACAAGCTGCACGACCACTACCATTTCACAGGAAACTTTATCGGGCCGGCGTGTAATAACTGTAACAAGCTCCGCCGCCACTCCAAGAGACGGCCAATCCTCTTTCATAACTTGACATACTATGAAAATTTTTATTATTAAGCAGCTTGGCTACGATACCCAAGACATATTTATTATCCTGCATACAAAGGAAAAACTTATCACCTTCAGTAAATGTTTGGGAGACAAATTCACAATTCAATTTATTGATACATTTAGATTTATATCTGCCAGTCTCGCAATGCGTGTGCAGAACCTACCACTGGTCGAATTTAAAACTACAGTAGCCTTCTTCAACCCCGGTCGGCTCTAGTTGGTGACTCGGAAAGGAGTGTTCCCTTACGACTATGTCAACTCGTGGGGGAAACTCGACAAGCGACAGCTACCGGGCATCGATGAATTCCACAACCACCTCACTGGAAGCGGCATCACTGAAGAGGATTACCAGCATGTACTAATGGTCTGGGAGACATTCGGACGCAGCACGCTAAAAGAGTATTCGGAGCTATATTTAAAGATGGTCATCTTGATACTGTGCAATGTCTTCGAGAACTTTCAGAGGCTATGTCTGTCCACTTATGGACTTGATTTTGTCCGCTACATTAGTGCCCCAGATACTCGTTCGATGAATGTTGCGCAAGACGCAGGTGAAGTTAGACCTCCTTGTCGACTACGACATCCACCTGTTTATCGAGGCTGGTATCCAGGGAGGGGTGGCCCAGTGCATCAAGCGTCATGTGGTTTGCGAACAACGAGGATGTCCCTGCCATGTATGATGCTAGCAGACCGTCTACCTACATCCAGTATGTAGACACTAATCATTTATATGGATAGGCAATGTCCCTGCCGCTGCCATACGGCGGTTTCAAATGGACCGGTGCAGATATCGACGTTATGTCAATGCCAGACGATGGAGATGTTGTCTTCATACTGGAGGTGGATGTAGAGTACCCTACCACTCTCTATGAGGACCATAAAGACCTTCCGTTCCTACAGGTGAAAGAGTGTCCCCGGAGTCAAAACAAGCCAAGCTCATGACCACCCTTGAGACAAATTATAATTATATTGTGCAATATGTGAACCTCTAGCAGGTATTGGGTCATGGGTTAAGGCTGAAGGCTATACATCGCGTCCTACAATTCAACCAGAAGGCGTGGCTGAAACCATATATTGAACTGAATACGGAGAAACGCCAGGCATACATGAACGCCTTCGAGAAGGACTTTTACAAGCTAATTAACAATGCTACGTACGGTAAGCTAATGAAGAATAAACATGAACGTCAGCATATGGAACTTGTATGAACCGAACGACGTGCGAAGAAGCTTATTGCCAAACCAGCTTTCAAATGCCGAGCAATATACGACAAATCACTATCGCTGGTAAAATTAGATCATAAACATATTGTATTTGATAAGCCCATCTACGCTGGTTTCACTATACTTGACCTGTCGAAGACTCATGTACGGCATCCACTACGTCGTAATGAGGGCACGGTATGGTAGTAATGTGGGCCTGATATACACAGACTCCTTTGTCATGGAGATTGCCTGCCCCGGCTTCTACAGGGACCTCGCCTCAGGCCCGGTACTATGGTCGAGTTCGTCACCAGTGCCTACACTCCCACTCATCCCTACTACTGGCCCGTCAATGCAAGAGTGATTGGCAAATTCAAGGGTGAGTGAGGAGGCAATGATATGATTAAGTTTGTCGGGTTGAGGGTGAGCCATATGCTTATAAGTGTAAGGATAAAGTAGTGAAGCGAGCTAAAGGGATATAGAAGAGCATCGTACAAAATAACATCACCATATAAGATTACAAACAAATACTATTAAACCAGCAAGTAATGAGAGTACAGGTCTACAGCATTAGGTCGCACCATCACGACGTATATACTGAATATACTAACAAACTACATCTTTTTTGGATGGACAACAAATGCAAGATCCTGGACGATGCCATTCATATCGCTCCTTATGGCTACCATGAATAATAATAATCTTCTGTACACGCACCTCTAGGGCAGGCATGTATAATATATGTATATGTCCCCGGGAGAGCAAATGGGGTCGGGATGCATAGTAAGAGGCAGTTCCTCGCCCCAGGATTGTCGAAGCTGAAGCACTTCCATTCTCCTCTCCCACAACGAATGGTATGAGTGTGTGTTGCTTTATTCAATTTGTGTGTGTTTTTTCAGCATACTATAGCACATGCAAGAGTCGTATTTATCTTGTCAGGTATGCTGGATGGTAGAACGCTGTAGCCCGTGCAAGAGGTATCATCTTGCCAGATGTGTTACCGACATGTCGTGATATGTGTACTAATTCGCATTCTACAATCATTTGTGTATGTACTAGCGCAAGGGATTTGTCATCTATGTTGGGTCTCCTACCTGGGGTTTAGAATGTGGAATGGTATTCGTATCATACTAGCACTGTAGTTAACTAGTGATTGCAACGTACTTGCATTTATTCACTAGTTATTGCGCTGTTTCTCTCTTTTCTCTTCATCTGCCTCTACTGTACTCTTCCCTTTTGCTGTAGCCCGTCTGTACGTTCCTTTGTCTGCTTTGATTTTTTTTAGGTCGGTCGTTTTTCCCCTTCCAGCATTGTAAGCCGCGTGTACACTATGCTCGCGGCGCCCCCGGTGTTTCCTTTCCCTTATACTCAAACATGTACACGACTTGTTTGTGTATAAGGAAAAACAAATTCTGGTGTTGTTTTTTGCTAGCGTAGTGTACCGGGTCGGTCCCAAGCCCGGGAGCAGTCCGCATGGTTATGCCACGCGGACGGTAAAGTGCGAGGGCAACGCTGCGAGGGGGGTGATGAGAGAGAGAGAGAGAGAGAGAGCGACCATGCTAGAGCTGTGTAAGTGGTTCATTAATGTACTGCTTGTTGTCAGAGAACGAACATTTTTCCCGCGCGCGCTTGAGTGCAGGTTACCTTCCGGCCCGCATGCAGCGAGGTAGTGTGTATACAGCGTTCCACCTTACGCCGGCTTGGGCGTGCGGCCGCTCGGTGTATAGTTGGTTTCGCCTTAGGTTGACATCCTTAAAGATAGTTTTTAGAAAAATGTACGTTTATTTGTTTTTTTATTATTATTAATGTGCAGGACTGTGGCCGTGGCACTGGGTAGACTGTAGGTTTTTTTCCTTCTAAATATATTTTACACAGGTGAACCAACACACGTAATAAAACAAATGACTGCGCTGATACCGGCGGTGACGTGGTATGAGATGGTGAAACAGAAGCGCAGGTATGAGAACTGAAGAACAGTGGACCCAAGACAAAACAACGGTGAAGTTTGCCCGAGTCTTCGCTATTCCTAAATCATCAAACTTTCAAGTTACTCTTTGCGGTTGGCTGAGTACTCTCAAAAGCGCTGCTTCATATATGTTTTTTTTTATTTATTTTGTACCCTCTCGTTATATGTACCTAATTTATCTGCCGCTCGATAACTTGCACGCCAGTGGAATTTAACTTGTTTCGTATTCATAAACTGAGACAGCTGAGTTCACAAAACAACAGAGCACAGTAACTCAAAATCGATTATTTGGGATAATGTTGGTTTACCCCTGTACCCTTCAATAGCCAGCCAGTGTAACACGCAGAATGATCATTCTATATGTGCTCAAGGATTACATCATAAATGACATACCCAGATAACATTAATTAAGTAAGTCTAAAAACTCATTTTAATTTGTTTCTTTAATCAGGTGCTATTGTTAAGATTTATTCCGACTTCAGTTTGCTCTGTTTTCTTGCTGCAAGTATCATCAGGAAGGTGTGTGTTTTTCCCAAAATTTTCATGTCTCATGATTTTCTCGGCCCCTCAAATGTTTANCAAGTATCATCAGGAAGGTGTGTGTTTTTCCCAAAATTTTCATGTCTCATGATTTTCTCGGCCCCTCAAATGTTTCAATAGAATTCTGTGATATACGACATAGATTGCGCTTGAGAAAGTTTACATAGAAAAATTGCCCGTACAGTTCACAAGGATGAGTTTAGTGTAATGCGTACATGTACAGTAGGCCTACGCATGTACTCAATAACTGTATTACACTTTACAAGTTACACTACGCCTGCATGTGCATAGTTAATATCGATAACATCGCGTGTTTGAAACGCTCTATATGCACGATGTCTGTGGCGGTCGATGAACAACTGTCGTTAACTAGCGCAGCTGCTAATTTAAGTTGCTGAAAGCGGTTCTGACATGCGCTGCTGAAGAGACTTAGAAACGTTTGCACGGTCACACAATTACACAGCCGAGTACAGTTCAACACAGCACGCACTACTCTAGCAATCGTTAATAACAGGAATGAATAAACAGATCAATGTGTTACACACAAATATTATGTTTAATTAGAAATCTTAGTTATATTTTAAAATTTAATTTTAGTACGTTTTTACACTCTTATTTATTACGTTCTCTTTGTTGTCGGCTTATTGATTTCTTTAGACGGCGTAGATTATTTTCTTTAAGAAAATTAAGTTTTCTCATTGTATGAAATATTCTCATTATTCATTAGGCTAGAAAATAACGGAGATTACATGTTTGTACATCGCTAAGCATTGCTCGTAATTATAAAATAATTAGTTTTTGTAAATAAAGTTTTGTTAATTTTTGTATGACAGAAAAGTTGTAGAATGTTAGCTTTATCAGTTGGAAATGACTGAGGTTTTAAATATGCGCTATTACAAAAGTTTCGAAAACCAGAGTTTCCCTTTATTTTCAAGAAGGAAAACGGTAAGTTCATGCAACAGACGTCCAAGAAACTATCTTCACTATTCAGCTACACTATGAGAATTGATTAACTTTGCGACAGTGAGGAAAATGCTGCATATGTCGCAAACATAGAAATCGTTAACTGATTGGAAAATTTTGCAGAACAAGTTCTTAGCATTATAAAACCAGGCAACGAAATTTCACTTAATTTCTAAGAAGCGAAAGTCATGGCTGTCTTGAAAAATGTCCAAAACGTTCTGTGGCTGGTAAGGAAATGACAAGACACATTATGGTTTTTCCTGAACCTTAGCGTATCACAAAATTGAACTGAAGGAAAGAAGATATTAAGGCGGACACAAAGCGTTTTGTTGGTATTCACCCTGCAAATTGTTTTGCGATGAATACAAAATATTACGTGAACACCACGAAAAAAGTTCGGTGAGATGAATACTAACAAAACCCTTTGTGGCCGAAAACCAAATATTATTTCACTGCGCCGTTTAAACAATATATATATATATATACACGGAGTGTTCATTATGGAAAATTTTGTGCGCGTTAAAGTATTAAAATAAATAAATATAGTTTCTAATAACTTTTAAGCTTACTGTCATTAAAATCATTCGTTTTGCTGTCATTTTCAATCTCACGTTGTAAAAGTAAGTGTTCTCAGTCGGTAAGTGGCACAGCCAAAACCACTCTATACTTATAAACATCAAATTTAAAAAGTGGCTTCCCCTCAGTGTGCTGGCCCTCACGAGGGAGGACGTTTTCAAAGTTTGGCCATTAAGAGAGTGTGAAAAGTGGAAAATATAGTTTTCAAGTTTTCCTCCTTACTGTTAAACCCAATGTTCAATAGTAGTGCGTCTTGAATATTGAAATGCTTAGAAACTGATTGAACGATTTTCGGAAACACTACTCCTAAGGGGGTGAAATATGTTTTCACGTAATCTCATATATCCCTAAAAAAATGTTAACAAATTAGTGTATTTATTACTTTAAAATAGAAATCCCTAAAACTGCTGTATTTTTCGGATTTTTCAAAATTGCACTTTCAATATTGCAAAAAAGAGTGAAAGAATTTTTTTTTCACGAAATCCTTAATTCCTAAAAAAAAAAGATATGATGTGGATGTTATTATTGCTTCTAAATACAGTACTAAGAATACAAATATCTAAAAGATATGTTAGATTTTTTTACAACACAACCCTCAAGAGGGATAAACGAAGGAAACTTTGAATATCAGGTGCGATGGCTGTGAAGTCACAAATCGCTTTTACTTGTAAGGGTTTACATATTTACATGGTNAACTTTGAATATCAGGTGCGATGGCTGTGAAGTCACAAATCGCTTTTACTTGTAAGGGTTTACATATTTACATGGTTTTGTATTCTATATTGTATTAAATGTTATACATTAATTATGTTGTGGTTGGAATTGTGTAATCTCGTGTTGACATGAAAACTATTTTGCTTTTTTTTTTCTTGTATCAAGTTTGATGGAAGTGCCGCTTGACTGCGCTGCTTGGTTTTAGGACGCGTTTGTTGCAGGCGAGAGGAGCCGTGTTGAAGTAGCGTAGTTTCTGATTGTTGGGTTTGGTGGTCGCAGGTGCGGCACAATCTTTCCATTGCACCGATTTCTGGAGCGTTCTCGTCATTTCGACGTTTGCGATTTTCTGGAAATTATGGATTTTTGAAGATTTAAATGTTCTGATTGATAGAGTTGTGTGTTGTTTTTGAGTTTAATGCTTGATTGGCTCGTCGAGCTTAGTATCCAAGGTCAAAGCACATTTTCGTGAGCACAAATTTTTTAGAGCAGAAGAGAGAGGGAGCTTGTGTGNAGCTTAGTATCCAAGGTCAAAGCACATTTTCGTGAGCACAAATTTTTTAGAGCAGAAGAGAGAGGGAGCTTGTGTGCGTGTGTGTGAGTGTGTGTGTGTGTGTGAGAGTGTGTGTGTGAGTGAGTGCGTGAGTGTGTGTGAGTGTGTGTGTGAGTGTGTGTGTGTGCGTGAGTGTGTGTGTGCATCTGTTGGAGTGACCGGCGTGACAACTGCGACGAGCGAGCGGCGGCGTGCAGTGGAAGTCTACAAGGGGAAAACGCAACAATGTAGACGATGATTAACGTCCAACTATGAGTCCGTTTTTTTTCTCCCCGCGAAAGCTTGCGGCTAGAAGTTTAAAAGGTTGATCATAGTAAAGTGAGCACTTCTGAAATAAACCGTTGAAAAAAAAAACACTGCCTATAACTATACGCATACTGAAAGTATGTGTTCCCTGGGGCACGCAGACTCGCAGTTTAGTTCGCAGCGAAGTAAAGGAAATAGTTCTAAAACATAACGTCATACTGAGAGTGTAGTATGCACATTTACGACTACTGATTTCTAAGTATTTTTTTTTGTTTCATACACATAAGAGCACGAATCTGCCTATTACTAACAAATTTACTTTCCTACGCATTCCTTCTTTTCAACTTGGATGACGCATGAAAAACGTGAGAAGATCCATGGCAAGGCTAATCGTACATATAGCGGAAGAACACACTATTAGTGTGGAAGCAGACCCTAAGCAGGGCTTTCAAAATTGCCTAATTAAACGTGAACAGGTAATACCCGACTTTAATTGGGGTAGTTGAATTTGATGCTGCCAAGGCAAGATTTGATTCTTGAGAAATTTGTATAAGTGTTTAGTACCGATATGAAGGGTGTTTCAGGAAGCCAGATTTTAACGATGCGCCAGATGAGGGGCAAATACAGTTTTTTTAACTTTCACGAATCTATACAAGGTGTGTGGCTTGGAATGCGTTGATAAAAATGCAAGGTATATTTTGAAAGTTCTGAAGGCGAATATTTCACATTAAGTTAGACAAAAATACACACATTATTAAAGTCGAACTTTTTATTTATCGGTAACCCGCTGTCGTTGGGTATAATCTAACAATGACGAATTAATCTTAGCAAACTAGTTAACTGCGGGGTTTTGCTAAATTTACAGGTTGTTGCAAAATTGCGTGTCAATAGTTCGGGGAAACATTCCTCACATCTGGAGGATGAAAAAAATTTTTTATTAACACAGCTGCGCACACTCTCCGTTTCTTTACTACCGCTCGTAATACATAACGTACAGTGTATGGCCCGCGGGCTGGATCATNTTTTTTTTTATTAACACAGCTGCGCACACTCTCCGTTTCTTTACTACCGCTCGTAATACATAACGTACAGTGTATGGCCCGCGGGCTGGATCATGTTACTGTGGAATGCCATCGCAGCGTTCGTTTGCATGATACAAAACACCTCACGCCACGTCACTATACCCAGAACAGTAGGAACTGCATAGGAATTAGTTACAAATGTGTGAAAGCTTATCGTCGGCACTAAAGGAAATGTTAAAAATGCCCTCCATCAGCACGAACACAAGCATCAACCCGCGGTTGCATGGACACCCCCGAATGCGTTGATGAATCCCTGGGAAATTCCCGATTGTTTCGCAGTTCGCCACAATACGGTTACGAAAGGTGTCCACGTCGTTCACTGGGGTTGCATGCACAAGTATCTGTAAATGTCCCCACAAATAAACGTCTAGTGGATGGGGCTGTCAATTACAGTTGCAATGGCATTCCACAGTAACATGATCCAGCCCACGGCCCATACACTGTACGTTATGTATTACGAGCTGTAGTAAAGAAACGGAGCGCGTGCGGACCTATGTTCACATAACATTTTTTCATCCTCCAGATGTGAGGAATGTTTCCCCGAAGTATTGACATGCAATTTTGCAACAACCTCTATAATCTTTAATTCAATTTACTGAAAATAATATTGTAACTGATTCCTACACGAAAAATATTAAGGACATTTTTTGAAGTATTTATTCCCATTAATTACATATTTGACATAATTAGCCTACATTACAAAACGTGCAACTCTTTATTATATTACAAAAAACATACTTAAACACTTACAGTTCTAGTTACCATGGTATGATAAAATATACTAATGAAAGTCCTCATGAAGGTTTAATTCATGCAGATATAGCAATGACGAAGCTGTAGGCATTTGTGTAATATTTACTTCAGGCTGCGAATTATGAATCTTTCTCATCTCAACGCGGAGTTACGTCTCTGTCTCGCAGCACCCTACCTTGGCGCGCATTCGGGCGTAGTATCGAGGGAAAGTCCCGTAGCTTCACGAATCAGTCAGCAGATCCGGTTGTCTTTGGTACAAGAAAGAGACTTGTGCCCGAACAACTGTTCGCAAATATTATTTTGGACACACGGGAGCCCTTTAAACACCATTTCTCGCTGTCCGAGATATTGCACGTCATAATGAAATTTTTTAAAAACATTTTCCCGCATCGGCTGTGCGGCCCTGTTCGTGTCCGACATCACGTGTTGTATTATTACCAGATGAGATTTTGAATACAGGATGAACGGAAATATGTTATGAATGTCTCCAGGTGCGTTATTGAAACCGCACGTGGATGTACGCGAATAAGCTCTGTGTACGACTGAAAAAATTATTAAGTAAGAATTATTCAGTACTAGTCAGAACCATGTTTCCTGTTTCTACGCTTCTCATAAACATTCTTAATTCTAGTCTATAGAAACTCGGCAAAATTCTGCATTCTTTTCATTCGACTGATAACTAAATATTACCATACTAAATCCTGCTAATATTTACTCAGAACATTCTTAATAACTGATTATTTTATAACGGAGGGAATTGCTATTGCGAATTAAAATCACCAGTGCAAAACTAATCGTATAAACACAAAGACGCGCTTATTTTTACATAAATTAATTTCCCGCAAAATTTCTTCCCCTATCTCAGTGGCTACTTGCTCCATACTGTCAGTTAAGATATTAAATAAAATGCATTCCTTTTAGTTTTCTTAGAACACTCAACCCTTTAAAAATTTAATTTCTGCTCTGATCTGGTGCACAAAATACGGCACTCTCGTTTCATAAGTCGGCTCTCAAGACCTCGATGTTAAGTGCCATCCAAATATCTCCACTCTTTTCATAAGAACACTTCAGAATATGCAAGTCAACAGATAATTTTTCATTTGCGAACTCAGTCTTACCACTGTTGACGAGTGCGCCTGGTACGGATAGTGGCAGAGAGGGGAGAGGGAGACAGGAAGAGGATAAACGA
Source organism: Clitarchus hookeri (assembly GCA_002778355.1). Taxonomy (NCBI): domain Eukaryota; kingdom Metazoa; phylum Arthropoda; class Insecta; order Phasmatodea; family Phasmatidae; genus Clitarchus; species Clitarchus hookeri. The sequence continues at coordinate 74,874 of NQII01002786.1, forward strand.
ATTCTTAGTTGTTATGCTTGCTTGTCTACTAAGACGGTTGCAGGGAAGTAGTGGAGGCAAAGTCATGCCTGTCTGATAAGCTTGTTCTGGAGCGCGCGGGGCAAAGTGGATTCCGAAGTGAATTTCTTTTTGTGCAGTGCTGAACATTTATTCAGTGGAATTGGAAGCGCACAAGTAGGAAAATTATCCTGGAAACTTCGTGGAATTACGCACAGTTACTGTTCTCATTAAAAAGTTTATCTTTCCGTAAATTGTAAAACATAAATAATATTATTTTTGTTATTTATAAAATAGTATAACGAGAAAAATACTTTATTTCGTTAAAAGGATGTTGCATCATTAATAAAATTAATCTAAAGATAATTAAAATATATTTAAAAATGGCATTTAAACGCAAACGGAAGAAAATTTACTTTTATCCAAGAGTGTATCTACTTACCGAATTTAAACACGTGGTAAAACGAAATTTATCATTCACTGAAAAAACCCATACTTATTTTTAGTTTCTCGTTTAGTTGAACTGTTTTAAGAGATGCCACTATATACACGTGTATTGTGCTGGACTTTGATATTTTAAGGCGTAATTGAAAGTGGTGTGAATATCCAAAACACTACAGAAAGTAGTATGTTCGGGCGATAACCATCAAGACGGCTTGGTGTAACACGAACATAGCTCATCCCTGAGTCACGACACTGCATACAAGAAGTATAAATAGCTTTATTATCTTGAAACTTTCTCTCTATTTACTACAGCGTTCCCATTCATTAAATATACATACATTTCCGCAAAAATCCCCGTTAATCAACATACATTTTAAATAAGAGAGCAAATGAGATTAGGCTACACCATAATTTTTTTCGTTTAAATTCCTAAACCCATGAAATGAGAATATTTAGTACCGGCGTTGTAAGTAAAACATTCTCATATAAATCTAAACGTGGAGGCATGATTGCGGTTACCATAGGAATTTAGAAAGTGTGCGTTAAGCGTTTACATAAACAAGAGTAAGAAAAAGAAACTTTGCCATTCCTACATTTGTATTTCGCTATTACACTGATGTAGTACACTTGAGAACCATTTCTTTAAGGNAAGAAACTTTGCCATTCCTACATTTGTATTTCGCTATTACACTGATGTAGTACACTTGAGAACCATTTCTTTAAGGATATTACTGTAATTTAAATAAACAACACGTTTCCCTTTAACAAAAACATATTTTAATATGTTACCCAAACAAAGTTAATAAACAACGAGCAACATAACGCAACGGCCACAAACGCAGAAATGTGCAGAACTTCACGGGAATAATTGACTCTGGTTGACAAAGTGGGGTTGCGGTAATGCACCAGTACCTGACGTCAGTTACGACTCCCAGGGGATAGCAAATAGAAAGTAAGCATAGCAGGGAAGGTGGGCGTGAACAACCGCGGCCAAAAGGCGCGGTTGTTAGTGAGCGTGGCGTCGGTCTGGTCCCAATACAGCGACGGGGGGTATAGGCTATTCGCGGTAAAGTGAGCACTTTTCAAAGTCCTCTCATCTGGAACAACAGTCAATAAATATATATTATTTTGGCCGTAGACGTTAAATTCAGAGTTCGGTGGAATATATACACTGTGTTCATTACTTACAAGGCAATGTTTATTTTAAATAGGCGGGTAAAGGATAAAACATGACTGAAAGAAAAAAGTAACTCGGGCCTCAAAAGTTCTCACTTTACCGTGAACAGACTATGTGTTTTTTCACGCTTTGGAGAGCCCAGAGTGCCCCTTCTATCCTTGTCCTGGAACTTCAGACTATCGCCCTCATCTACGCCGATCCTTAAACCCTCGTGCCACATCACAACTTGTAATTATTGTGGACTGTGCCGCAGTACAGACTCTTCTGAGTTAACCCCCCCTTGGTTCCCTTCCATATACTCGGGTATACTCCCCTTACGAGAGTACAGCAGCATGTTGTTGAAATAGCGATTTAGCGCCGAATAACTAATACCATTTTACAAGTGAAATGGTTAGTTTGATACACTGTGCGCTCAAACCGGTCCCGACGTCTTTTTTTTTTTTAACTGCAAGCAGAATTTATGCGCTTCTTAACCCACAACGATGCGCGCTAAATCTTACCTTAATTTTCCGTTTGGAGGGCGATTCCACGAATCTTTCGACGGCGGTGTGTAAAAGTACTCCAAAATAATCGAGCTTTGCCAATATATGGGCTGTTCACGGTAAACTGAGCACTTTTGGAAATGGACGATTCCATTGTATTTACGGATTGTTCTTCACGTTGTTCGTAATTATGTCCAGCCACATTTGTCATTAATGGAATCTAATGTTCGTTACGCGATAACAGAGAGAAAGAGGAATATCACAAATTGTAGGTCACTTTAGACAATTGTTACATTCATTATAGTGTGAAGTTAAACTAAAAATTGCATTCTTTAATTTTAACAGAGGTTTGCCAAAATAATATCCAATTGTTTGCTTATGGTTTATAAACTTTCAAGTGATTTTAAAAGATGTAATGAATAAGTATCTCACCGCTGGAGAAGACTGATTTGTATGTTCTATCCCAGGCGCAGGAAAGAGAAGATTTTGGAAATACTTCACATGGTTTGGGGTTTCTCTTTGTGAAAATGCAGACGGCCTTTTCAGTTTACTTTAAACGCGCCAATAATTATACAACTAGAAATGAAAATACGAAAACCAACACATTTAATTTTAAATTTTCTTGTTTGTTACAAGAAAATACTGACACGCACTGTTGAGAAAAATGTTTTTACATTTTAAATATTCTTAATGGCTCCTGTTAGTCGTTGGACTAAGCGAACACAAGAAAGGAGGAATGCTGATTTGGATACTGAATTAACTGAAATAAATAACTAACGTATTAACTGTAAAGGCTAAAAATGCTGACTCTTTCAGTAATACATTTAGATTTTCCCCAGAGAGCGCTTTCAGTGTAGCTGACAGTGACGTAAAAAATAAAGCAAGACTAACCGTAAAAGCCGTACAAGTCGCAAGAAGAGGATTAAGAGGAGGAACTCTACGTAACGGTTGCAACTCGCACCTCTCCGCATGCCTTTCGGCTATAATTACGCGTATGCAACGCTTTTGCCATTTGTGTACGATGAAAACATAGCCTAAAGAAACATCGTGTTTCTATCTGACCTGAAATAATTGTTTCGAGGGAAATGGTTACGAATTGGCCATACTCGCATGTCGTGTACTGGTTCCGACTAAAACATAGTTAAATAATTTCAGTAATTTGGTATGTTCTTTCGAAATATTCGTCGTTTTATGTTGAGACTTTCACCTTATTCTGATAAAGCATTGATTTTAGCCGTCTCTGCAATCACGGGAAAACACATTACAAAATGTGCAATACACTTAGTCCCTAGAAGTAGGGATTTTTGTAAGAAGTAACTGTACAAATTAGACCTTAAAACAACGCAATACTTTTATGACCAAAGGACGTCAGTTTGATTGTATTCGAGTTATGAGTCCATTTCGCTGGGCCATATTTTGGTAGTCTATATACTTCTATTTGTGCCCTCAATGTATCAGAAAATAATTTAAAGGGCGTGTTGATGGGACTATTTCCCCGTTTCTGTAAAAATTTCCGTTAAATTATGTAAGGACAGGAATTCGTGAATTAGCAGTACTATCACATCTGGAATAATGAACGCAGACAGCTTTTCTAAAAGTATTTCCCTGGGGTTCGAGGAAATCTTATATTTCCATACACTATTAATAGCAAGTAAGGCATTTATAATAACTAAACGGTTGTACGTAATAAAATACTGGTAATAATGTTTCAAAACTATTTTTACTAATTAATTTTATATACACTAATTTTAGTTATAACATAATTCTTGTGATTTTAAAGGATTTATACAAAATCAAGTATTAACAATAATTTATGGCTTTATTACTAAATAGTATTACATACTGTACAATAAGAGTAATAAATACGAAGTTATTGCTTGATGAAGTTTATTTGTGCAAAATTGACTTCCTGAAACATCAAAAATGTAAATAATATGTAACTTTATCGTAAAATAGATTCTTGTTAATAAATATTTAAAAACCTTTAAGTAAATGCTAGCAAATTATTTTACATTGTTACAAAATGTAGGCATTCTTCTTCCATATGCAACATAAATATTATGTTCTGATAATTTTGGTAGTGTGTGTCCTACTTTCAAATGAGTTCTGCATGTTGTACAGTCAGGTGCAGTATCCATTGGAAGCCCCTATTCTCTCTTAAGGGGGATCAGTCCTCACAATACTAGATTTTTTTTTTGCCGTAAGTTCTATTGAAGAATTTTTCGCACGACACAAAATAAATGATAGATTCTCAAGCTTTATCAAATTATAACACCTTCGCTGTCTTCATTAATTTTTTGNGCACGACACAAAATAAATGATAGATTCTCAAGCTTTATCAAATTATAACACCTTCGCTGTCTTCATTAATTTTTTGACTAGTGACTTGAGGCAAGAAATAAGTACTTTATCTTGTGGGCTTTTAAAGAAATAACGCCAACAACGGNTTTTTTGACTAGTGACTTGAGGCAAGAAATAAGTACTTTATCTTGTGGGCTTTTAAAGAAATAACGCCAACAACGGTAGTAGAGCAATAACGATTTCAGAAAATGTGCAAAGGAATTAAAGGGGGGTGTTGTCTGTAAACTGAGCACTTCTTAAAAGCCCTGCTTAATATCTCCTTGCATACACATTGTGTGTTTTCCACCATATGCAGAACTATCGTTGCAATGGGCCCGATCACTTTATTCATGCGTCTGCCAAGAAAAACTGCACATTTATTAAAAAATGAAATTTTCCAAAATTTTACTAATTCTTACTCTTGTATGCATTAAAAAAAGCCGAAATCAAAAGAAATAATTTCATATTCACAAATTTTTACCCAACACTTTTAGTTCTACGTCAAGACATGGAACTACTTTCCCTCTGTCGTTACCAACTTGACTCGGTGCATACCAATCAGTGTGTCTGTAAAAATATATGCAGGTAGGAGCAGTGACATTCTCCAAAGTTTAATTTCAAAAATGCTCAATTTTACCGTGAACAGCGCATACTTATGTTCTCTCGATTCCTAAAATAAAATACAAAACGTGTGACGAACGATGTAGCGGAAATCCCGTAAATCCAAGATGGCGGGATCGGTGCCCTTTAAGCGGCTGTTGCCCCGACGACGCGAGGAAGTTCACAGGAGCTAAGTTAAGCCGGTGACTCGCAGTTCCGTTAAAGGGTTGGAGGTCACCGGACGCCCCGCCCCCGCAAGGCGCTAACCGCCCGCCCTACCGCTGGTTCCTCCACATCCTTCAACCCTCCCCTCCCTCCTTCTCCTCCTACTTTCCGTCCAGCGAGAAGAGAGCCCGCGGGACGAGCCTAAAACTGACTCTAATTAACACCGGCGAGTCCTTCGCCCCGCCAGGTCGCTCGCTCTGCGATTCCGAAGATCGCCGCCTAGCCGTCGTGTAAGCCTTTCCTCTACGCCAAGGCGACCGCGAGCTAGCAACCACCTTTCGACAGTCTCCGAAAAAAACAAGTTTGAATTGTAGCTTCAAGGACTTTACTAAAGATGAGCTGAGATACACCTAACATTGACACACGAATTGTGAGCAGGACCGCTACAAATACGTTCTCGAACAGTGCCGTCGACATCTGTTTATAGGCCCTGCTTCAGGTATACTTGTATTCATTTTGTGTCTACTTCCGCCATATGTAAAATTAACATTATCGTGGGCCTGATCGCTTTATTCATGCGTCGATCAAGTTTAACTGGCAAATTATTTTAAAAAGCATATATTTTTTAGAAATTTTCTAATTTCTGTACTTACGTGTATTTATAAAAAGGGTTAAAACTGAAAGCAAAATAACTATTTCAGTATTCACTAATGATTGCTTGGCACTTTAAATACTATGTAAAGGCACGGAACTACTTTCCCTCCGGCGTTACCAACTTCAATGTGCACGTTAAAATACACGCAGATAGAGGCACGTTATATTTTTCTAAAGGTGATTTTAAAAGTTTTCAATTTACCGTGAACAGCCAATAATTTTTACCACAATAAACTCATACTTTTCTATAAGACTATCACCAGCGACACCTTCGGCATACAAAAAAATTAGAATAAAAGCTACTTAGAATGATTAAAACATTCGTAAGTCGTGACCTAAATACATTTTTAAAAAACAATGCAGGAAATTCAAGTTTCAATATTTAAAATATGTTACATGCAATTTATGATACAAAAAAAAAAAAACAAAACAAAAAAAAAAAAACTAACGAGCTAGCAATTGCCATCAAGGATTTTTATAGAACTTTAATTGCGATATATTTTTTGTTGCACATAATAAATACGCGACTGCTACTTAAGTGATCATAAATATACCTAACGTACGAAATCAATGCTTTACCAATCAATAAATAAAAAGCGCTTTCTAAATATATTTTTTCCTGTTGAACTGAACTACTTGCGTGGGTAGTTTGAGCCCATCTCACGGCGTTAGGTGAGCTTGGTTTAATTACGGGTTCAGCATGTATTTATGTGCTATTTTTGTTGTACGTTTTGGTTAAGTTATGCGTGTTTTCCGCATCCCAACCCCTGTAGCAATTTTTGGTTTGTCCTACGTTGGCGCGACTTTTGCGTCAAGGTTCAGGCCCAAAGGCTTACTGGTATTTTACGACATTGGTATGGTGTCTGTAAGAGGTGTTATTACACACGCACAATGCCAACATCTGTCGTTTATAAAATACGCGTTCTTAAAAAATAAGATGGTACATGGGTTCAACCGTCACATAGACAGTAATATAATAGGAGATCTAACCAGAAACGTATGCAACAGTAGTGAGACAATTACAAATACCCACGTGCCTTACCCGGGACTCGAACCCAGAAAACCTCACACCATAAGCTAGCGTGCAACCATCTTCATTACGGAGGTTGGATTCGGAGCATCAACTTCGGATGTAATCTGTGTAATATTTGGAATTACAGGGTTTACTAACCTGAAATATTTACAGGGACGTCATTTTGAAAATAAGCACCTGAAATACTTAAAACATGTAAGTTTGCCGGCCTTACTGTAAAGCGGCTTATGTAAAGAATTTGGTAGAAATCAGTTGATTGGTCCCTGTGATATGACATAGAAACTTTATTTTCTTAATTGGTGCTATTCTAAAAAAATTTCGTAAAAAATGGTTTTTGTTTACGATGCTTTTTATAGATACTCTCAGCATAAAAAGTTTGGTTGAATGTTATTATACTTTAATATATAGTAAAAAGGTTATTACCACATCGATGATTTCCTNGATAGTAAAAAGGTTATTACCACATCGATGATTTCCTTAGGTACAGTATATAAAGTTCTGTTACATTGTTTCGTAGATATAGCACACTAAGCTAAAGTGCTATTATAGCCACCATTCCAAAAAAAAAAAGTTGGAAAATTTAACATATAAATTAATGTGGCCTACCGCAATAAAACGTCTTCGTCAAATACGGCGAGAATAGGTTCATTGATTGCCGAGATAGGTATGACATAAAAAACTAAATTTTTTTCATGTGGGGCTATTTTACAAAATTACGAATAAATGAGGCTCTGTATAGACAAATTTGATGGCTATAATGGATTTTGTTAGCATACGAAGTTAAAATGAGATTTGTTTCGTAGTTATACTGTGTAAAAATATCTACATGACAGCTGTTTTGAAAAGAAACACCTGATCTACTGAAGATCTATAAATGAGCATGAACTGCCATAGTGATACAAGTNAGAGGTGTTATTACACACGCACAATGCCAACATCTGTCGTTTATAAAATACGCGTTCTTAAAAAATAAGATGGTATATGGGTTTAACCGTCACATAGACAGTAATATAATAGGAGATCTAACCAGAAACATATGCAACAGTAGTGAGACAATTACAAATACCCACGTGCCTTACCCGGGACTCGAACCCAGAAAACCTCACACCATAAGCTAGCGTGCAACCATCTTCATTACGGAGGTTGGATTCGGAGCATCAACTTCGGATGTAATCTGTGTAATATTTGGAATTACAGGGTTTACTAACCTGAAATATTTACAGGGACGTCATTTTGAAAATAAGCACCTGAAATACTTAAAACATGTAAGTTTGCCGGCCTTACTGTAAAGCGGCTTATGTAAAGAATTTGGTAGAAATCAGTTGATTGGTCCCTGTGATATGACATAGAAACTTTATTTTCTTAATTGGTGCTATTCTAAAAAAATTTCGTAAAAAATGGTTTTTGTTTACGATGCTTTTTATAGATACTCTCAGCATAAAAAGTTTGGTTGAATGTTATTATACTTTAATATATAGTAAAAAGGTTATTACCACATCGATGATTTCCTTAGGTACAGTATATAAAGTTCTGCTACATTGTTTCGTAGATATGGCACACTAAGCTAAAGTGCTATTATAGCCACCATTCCAAAAAAAAAAAAAGTTGGAAAATTTAACATATAAATTAATGTGGCCTACTGCAATAAAACGTTTTCGTCAAATACGGCGAGAATTGGTTCATTGATTGCCGAGATAGGTATGACATAAAAAACTAAATTTTTTTCATGTGGGGCTATTTTACAAAATTACGAATAAATGAGGCTCTGTATAGACAAATTTGATGGCTATAATGGATTTTGTTAGCATACGAAGTTAAATTGAGATTTGTTTCGTAGTTATACTGTGTAAAAATGTCTACACGACAGCTGTTTTGAAAAGAAACACCTGATCTACTGAAAATCTATAAATGAGCATGAACTGCCATAGTGATACAAGTNGACAGCTGTTTTGAAAAGAAACACCTGATCTACTGAAAATCTATAAATGAGCATGAACTGCCATAGTGATACAAGTTTGCCAAGTTTGTTGGGAATATGTTAGTTTTCTCCGTATATAACACATATAAATTTTAATTTGTCATATAATGCTATCTTACAAAATGGCGGACAAAAGAAACTTCGTGTGGATGCATTTGATTGTTGTAACATATACTGCCAGCATCCAAAGTTAAGTTGGAATTAATTACATGGTTTCAACGATATAGCAAACAAACCTAAATTAACTATATGGCCGCCATTTTGAAACTAATTATATTACCTACTTATAAAGGAATTTTTTACATCACCTGCCGTATTACTATTTGTTCGCCAAATAATGTAGGAATCAGTAAATTTGTTTCTCGAGATATTACATAAATATGATTTATTCGCGTGCCGCTACTTCTAAAATGGCGGACAAAAGGGGCACATCACAGACATATTTGATAATTGTAATATAAACTGGCAGCATACAAAGTTATGTTGGAATTAATTGCATGACTTTGAAGATATGGCATAGTAAGCTAAAAGGGCTATATGACCATCATTAAGTGAATTACCTACTTATAACGTACCAGTTTACATCATCTGCCGCGGTACTAGTAGCTTGCAAAATTTGGTAGGAATTGGTCAATTGTTTCCCGAGATATGACATAAAAAATTAATTTCGTCGTATAGCGCTATTTTACAAAATGGTGGCCAAAAACGAAAATGTGTTATCTTATATGATGCTTCTAATGGGTACTTTCAGCACACAACATTTTGTTGAAATTNGGCCAAAAACGAAAATGTGTTATCTTATATGATGCTTCTAATGGGTACTTTCAGCACACAACATTTTGTTGAAATTCGACGAACGGTATTGTAAATATACCAAATAAACCTAAAATATATGTATGGCCACCATTCGGAAAATAAGTGCATAGTCACTTTAAATAGCATATATGTATTTGGCCTATCATGTGCCAAATTTGACTAGAATTGGTTGAGTAGTTTTCTAGACATCGCTTCAGTCTTTATATATTTAATATGCTTCTATCTTACAGAATGGCGGACCAACAACAATATCCACCACTAAATACAACTTTTACGTGAGGCACTGACATCTTGCAAAATTTGGTTTAAATCGGTTCCCGAGATATGGCATGTAACCCTTAATTTTAAAATAGCCGCGATTTCGCAAGCAAACGCCCGGCGTGGTTAAAAATTACCAAAGTCAGATGTCCTTACTAAGTCTATATTCGTACCGAGTTTGGAGAAATTCGGTTAACGCGTTCAAAGTTTTAGGATTGGGGGGAGGGGGAGGGGGGCACACAGACGCACACACATAAAGGCTGTTTACGGTAAACTGTGAGCACTTTTTGTTGCCCTGCTTCAGATACCCTTGTATGCACATTGTGTAGTCTTCAGGCGTATGCAAAATTAACATTGCCATGGGCCCGATCACTCTATTTATGCATCGGTCAAGTGAAACTATGAAATTGTTGTGAAAGTGAATATTTTACCAATTTTCTCATTCTGACATTCTACGTACTAAGAAAAATAAAAAAAGAAAACTAATACCTTTCAGTATTGACTAATGTTCACCTAGCATTTTTTTTATTGAACGTTATAGCAAGATCTACTTTCCCTTCGCCGTAACCAACTTTACTGCGTGCATGCTCCTCATTGCACCTGTTAAATATATGCAGATAGCGGCAGTGACATTTTTCNGCCAAAAGCGAAAATGTGTTATCTTATATGATGCTTCTAATGGGTACTTTCAGCACACAACATTTTGTTGAAATTGGGCGAACGGTATTGTAAATATACCAAATAAACCTAAAATATATGTATGGCCACCATTTGGAAAATAAGTGCATAGTCACTTTAAATAGCATATATGTATTTGGCCTATCATGTGCCAAATTTGACTAGAATTGGTTGAGTAGTTTTCTAGACATCGCTTCAGTCTTTATATATTTAATATGGCTCTATCTTACAGAATGGCGGACCAACAACAATATCCACCACTAAATACAACTTTTACGTGAGGCACTGACATCTTGCAAAATTTGGTTTAAATCGGTTCCCGAGATGTGGCATGTAACCCTTAATTTTAAAATAGCCGCGATTTCGCAAGCAAACGCCCGGCGTGGTTAAAAATTACCAAAGTCAGATGTCCTTACTAAGTCTATATTCGTACCGAGTTTGGAGAAATTCGGTTAACGCGTTCAAAGTTTTAGGATTGGGGGGAGGGGGGGGGGGGCACACAGACGCACACACATAAAGGCTGTTTACGGTAAACTGTGAGCACTTTTTGTTGCCCTGCTTCAGATACCCTTGTATGCACATTGTGTAGTCTTCAGGCGTATGCAAAATTAACATTGCCATGGGCGCGATCACTCTATTTATGCATCGGTCAAGTGAAACTATGAAATTGTTGTGAAAGTGAATATTTTACCAATTTTCTCATTCTGACATTCTACGTACTAAGAAAAATAAAAAAAGAAACTAATACCTTTCAGTATTGACTAATGTTTACCTAGCATTTTTTTTATTGAACGTTATAGCAAGATCTACTTTCCCTTCGCCGTAACCAACTTTACTGCGTGCATGCTCCTCATTGCACCTGTTAAATATATGCAGATAGCGGCAGTGACATTTTTCAAAGCTTTGTTTCAAATTTGCTCACTTTACTGTGAATAACATCTACACATACACACGCAGACACACAAAAGGAAAATGATCTCATAAGCCTTTCTTTCCTTCGGAAATTATGCTAAAAAAAAAGTTACATTTGCTATATGTTCCGGCATTTTCTGGGCAAGTGGCATCAGTGTCTGAAGGACGCTAAGAAATCTCCTTCCATTTTCGTGGTAGCAAATTCTTGTTGGTATATTAAGGTTGACCAACGTTGTATTAATGCGTGTATTCCAGTCCAGCATTTAGCTAAACTTTCAAACCAAACGCCAACATTTTAGACGACTTAAGTTGCTACTGGGCCGATTCTAAATCTGCACTCTTTACACAAGAATACGTAATATGTTCGTAATTCCTGTTGCTGTGGATGTTGGGGACGAAGAGTATACGGAGGCTACACGCAGCATTCATCACTATTGCATTCCAAACACGATCGTTTCCAGAGCTCTTCAGATACTAACGACACTTTCACCTGCCTTTCAAACATCGGAAGTCAGCNTCCAAACACGATCGTTTCCAGAGCTCTTCAGATACTAACGACACTTTCACCTGCCTTTCAAACATCGGAAGTCAGCACAAACCACATCTTACAGAAAGGAAAACTCAAAAAACTTAATAAACTCCTGAGAATGAAAATAGAAGCGCATCGCTTTGTCCTAAGAACTAATTTCTCAAAACTTCAGTCTATAATTACGAGAAATTATTCATGATTAAGACTAGCGTATTTTGGTTCTTGTTGCAATTCTAATCTAAAGGAAAAATAAAACAGTCTTTATAATCAGTTCGAAATGTACGTAATGAAATTAAAATACTTTATGTAATATAACTATAACAGTAAAAAAAAACNCTTTATAATCAGTTCGAAATGTACGTAATGAAATTAAAATACTTTATGTAATATAACTATAACAGTAAAAAAAAAACAAGTTTACATGAAATTTTGTACATTTGCATTAAGTTCCCTGGAAGCCACGTCAAGTTTGTTATCGANAAAAAAAAACAAGTTTACATGAAATTTTGTACATTTGCATTAAGTTCCCTGGAAGCCACGTCAAGTTTGTTATCGACAAATTAGTTTGTGTATAATTCTACGAAGATTTGTGGATGATATTTTACCAGTAATATTATAAATTCCATGGACATTATCGAAACAGCGTGATGCTTATGGCAAAATCAACTTCGCGCGCGCAGCAGAAAATAAACATTCCACCTCCCGTGCAGACTTAAAACGTGACGTAGATGGACCTCTGTAGAAGATATGAGTTGGCAACGTCCACACTAACAAACTTCTGTCGNAGACTTAAAACGTGACGTAGATGGACCTCTGTAGAAGATATGAGTTGGCAACGTCCACACTAACAAACTTCTGTCGCAAACAATGCGACAGCAGTCAGAAAGCTGTTGTAAACCTGTATATGAAGTGTTTCTAGCAAGTTTTTGCAATGTGCAGTCAGGAACAAACTGTGCGAAAAATTGGATTCCCATCCGGGATGTAAAACATAGTAGAGCTGTCGAAAACAGCTACTAGTGTGAACGTAATTCAGTTGGACGTGAATCGTGTGTGAAGTCTGAAATAGTACTGCAGTTGTTGCAGTACTATCTACACCTACAGTCATGGCGTGGCCTGTTCAAAACACACTAATCTTCATAGGCAATTCACAATCATCACCTATATGTGGGACGTACAATGTAGCGATTATAAAGGAAGCTGATACGAGAGATGTACTATCGAAAAAATACATACAAAGCTCTCCGGGTAAACAAACGCCACAACACCTTAGGCTGAGATCCACGGAGAAGACTAACTGCGAACGGGCAGAAATGTCGGCTAAGTGGGTGTCTGCACGGCGGCGTTGTACAACATGGCCGCCCACGCAGGACCAGATCGGTACACGGGTTTGCTCTCTGCCTTCTGGCATAGGAACTTCCTTCCCCTCGCCCCACCCTACCCGTGGTGCGTAACTTATTCCAACAACCTGCCTGTCGACGCAACGGCTGGACCTTGCTCCAGAAGAAACGAAAACTTAAGATATCTACTTCCCATTTTTGGGGTTATACGCTGTATACGGTAAACTGAACACTATTTATAGCCTTACTTAACATCTGTTTGTATACTGTTCTGTAATCTTCCGCCGTTAGTAAAATTATCTTTGCCATGGGCCTAATCGCTTCATTCATGCCTCAGTCATGTAAAGCTGCGGAATTATAACGAAAGTAAATATTTTATAAATTTGCAAATAATTACATTTACATGCATTAAAAAAGAAAACGAAAGAGATAATTTTAGTGTTCACAAATGTTTACCTAACACATTAAATTCAACGTTAAAACATGAAACTACTTTCTCTCCGTCGTCAGGAACTTATTGGGTGCGTGCCAGTCAGTGTACCCACTAAAATATATGCAGGTATGAGCAGTGGCAATTTTCAAAGGTTGAGTTCAAAAGCTCATAATACGGCCAACGAATGAAATTAGGGGAATATTTTTGAGGAATGGTTCGCAAATACTTGGTTGGCCTGGTCAGTTGACTTGGTAAGTTTGACGCATCCCGCGTCCTTAAAGATATTTATTCGTCAGAAGAGACACACTGGCAAAACTCGCAGGCGGACGACCGCAATAAATACTAAGGGTTTGGCGGGCGTGCGGGAAGAATGACGCCAGGATGGCTAGGCGGAATGAACACGTGGCGTAGAGACCACATGCGGAGGAAGGCAGACACAGCTTCGTTTCGCAGCTGACAAGGGACGCCGAGCTCACACCATCGGCTGCGTCTGTCCCAGGCTGGCTACCGCAATAAACGATGAAAGCTTTTGGCGAGCGGGCCAGAATAATAGCGACACAGCGGAAGAAACACGTGCGCCTACCAAGGGTCCCAACACGTGCAGTGCAGAACAATAAAGTCTATGCCAGAAGCGAGGGACGACGCCGGGCCACGTGCGAGAACCGAAGCGCCGAACACGTGTTTTACGACCCCGGGGACGCAGTGAGCAGCCCGGCCACGTGCGGAGATGATGCCAGTTTAATATGGCGAACGAGCATACAAAACCACGATAGAGAGGAAGGAATGGGGCAGTCGGCCGACGGGAATCGAGGAGTGCGGATCGAAGTCAGGAGGAGGGAGTTCGAGAAGGCGTCGAGACGCCAACCGGGAGGACCTGTCGCAGCCCAGAGTCCCAGTCTGCCTACCGAGTGACGAAGCGGTCCAGCAGTCGCCGGCCGAGAGAAGACCAGCGCCTCGAGTCAGATAAGTAGAGTCATNGAAGTGACCCTGTTAAGCATAAATAAAAACTGACTTATGGTAACTCGCAAGGAAGGTGAATTTATTTAGTAAATTGGACCTAGGGATAATAGTGTCAACATTTTCCTACGCCCTAACACTGAGGGCTAGCATCGATTGCTGGCGCCTTACGCAGAGAGCAGATTCCATACCTACTTAAAAACCCTAGCATTGGGGCAGGTATCAAGTTAGTAAGACCCTTTGGTATGGACGGCTCTGGTAGAAATGTTCTGCGAAGAGGTTAGCTATGAGACTCTTAAGAGGTGATTTTTTTTTAGATTTTGCATTATCATTTGATAGTATAGGTGGGTGGTAAAGCAGGTTGGTCTAGCCAGTTTTGCAGGAACTGGTCTCGTCAGGAGTTAGTCTGGGGCTAAGTCAGTCTCGTCAGGAATCAGTCTTGCTGCTGACCACCATACATGAATTACTCTGCCTGCTATGTGAGACCCAAAAATCATAATTGAAGACCTGCAGATTAAAAATTATGTAATTTGGACACTATTCAATGAAGATTAATAAATACTATTGATTTTTTGGTGATTATGTATGTTTTATTATGCGTAGAATAAATTTTATGTAAAAAANAAGATTAATAAATACTATTGATTTTTTGGTGATTATGTATGTTTTATTATGCGTAGAATAAATTTTATGTAAAAAAGGTTATATTTATTTTTTAAAAACTCGCTTTATATAAAAAAATATTTTAAATAAAAATACTTTGGTTTCAAAAGATAAATCAAATAATATTATATGAGATTTTACATACTTTGTAAGAATGGTTAATGTCACCATTCGGTCCAGGCCGATAGCGGGCGGCATAATCTNATATGAGATTTTACATACTTTGTAAGAATGGTTAATGTCACCATTCGGTCCAGGCCGATAGCGGGCGGCATAATCTAGAAATTAATGCTACCTATGTTTTGAAAATATAATACAACATGGAGGGCGCCTACTGTGCTACGTATACTTTAAAAACATAAACAAATATGGCTGCAGCATGGTGGTTAAATAGATTATTAATACACTAGCGCCACCTAGGTGATTAAAACATATGAAATAAAAGATGGCGGCCTCCATCAAAGTATAAACAAATGACAATCGAAAAAACGAAGATGGCGAACTCTGGCAATGTATAAACAAATGACAGACGAAAAACCAAGATGGCAGCACACGATATAATGAGTTCTGGTGGGGGCTGGCGGAAGTGGGGGACTTCCGTAAATTAAAGTTACTAAAATCATTTTTTAATATTTGAAATTAACTTTTTTAATAATTAGTTTAAAAACTTTTTATAATTATTTCGGATTTTTTTAATTTTTTTGGTTTAAAGGTCACCAGGGTCGAAGGTAAAATGAAACCTGGATCCAAGATATCAAGAATTGCTCCGACGCCAGACGCCAATGCCTCAAAAGTCGCCTTTTCTCCTCTTCTCATAACAAACGTGACAAGAAGTACCAGTGATCGAGCTCTACCCTGTCACCTTGTCATCTCTCTAGATTGGTTCTCGGTTATTGCGCCAGCCATCTCGGACATGGCACCCCGTTTATGGCATGACAAATATTATTTCCTCTAGGAAAAATATAATATTTAAAGGCATCACAGTTGAAACAAAATGTCAACGATCATGTGCAGCTATGAGAAAATTATTTATTAATAAACACTGTACCATGTGACATAATAGTCAGTAAGCGTGTGTTAGTGCGAACTGTTTCGAGTAATAAAATAATGGTCGTGAGGGAAGAGAAGTAACGCATAGAGGTGTTATTGTAAGTAGTGTATGTTCGCCAGTGAATAACATTTCCCATTCCGTAACTAGTATTGTCTCCGTTGAACCAGTTGCTCCCCAACGCCGACAGAAAACCCAAAACACTAAGATAGTCTGGCTCTACATGGAAAATATCCATGAATAGTTAATGCTAACTTTACCATATAAAAAATGCACTACCCTCTTTCAGTACCATTATTATATGTACTTGCAAATGCACAACTCTACTACAAAAATATACAGAATGAAAATGTTAGCAGTACTTACCATTAATCGGAGGAAATAAACACAAAATAAACACACGAATTATGACTTCTAAAAAATATAATAAATTCCAGAAAGGTACAGTTTGTTACTNAATAAACACAAAATAAACACACGAATTATGACTTCTAAAAAATATAATAAATTCCAGAAAGGTACAGTTTGTTACTGTCATTAAAACCAAGGGAACATATTCAGGAAAAATCCTCCCCTTTTATTGCAGGCAGGCGACACCAGACAAAATAATTTTAATAACACAATTTTTTTCTGCCAAAGCCCAGGCTTATCCTCACACGCTTATTTTGCCTGGTTAGCTCGTGGTATAACACAGCTCTTGCAAAAATTTTAAGTTTTTTATAAGTATAACACACCTGCCAGTATTTATACGTCGAAAACTATTTGTATTTATGGCCAGAATAAATAGCTAGGAGGGTGGCTTCAGGATTTGGAGGAGCT